>VDFB02185158.1:0-29613 GCA_007258455.2 Sequoia sempervirens | reverse complement strand
TGTATGCTACTTTGCATTGAAACAGTCCACTATTCCAAAGTATGCTATGCCACAGAAAATAAGAACTAATAGACCATTGTGCTATGTGCAAAATTTAACTCAACTAGAAGAATGACTTGTCTCACTTAGAATTGCATTTGCACAGATTTGGGAACTAGGGTTCAAAAGGTCTCAAATAGGCCTAACAGGTTCTGTTATAAATGTTCCTGTTGACATGAACATTGTACAAAGAGCATTACCACAATCAATTAACAACACACAAACAATTGTTGTTTCATTGAAAAGACGCTTAAAATACAAAAATGCATTTCAAAAAGGCATGGTGCACCCAAATGTCATCATGCAAGCTTTGACTCAATTAACAAGGACACCATTATACAAAATGCACGAAGTCCACATAAACCAAGATTGGCAAAAAAGTTCTCCAATGCACTAAAGAAAATGAAGACAATAGTCCAAAAAATACAAGTGAAACAGAATCAGACAGTGAAATGGAAAATGAAAACCCATCAGAAACATTGATACATGGATTCACTAAGTCTAGAAGTATCCATAACATGGAAGACAAGATTATTGAAATTGCACCTATAGAGCACAAGTATCCAATTGGAAAATTTAAGGACATCTATGCTGAAGAAATGAATTTCCCAACTTTATTCTTTGGCAAACCACGTGATAATGACATTGTAAATTTTTTTTACATATTAGAAAATAGTACGCTAGGAGCTCTTATAGTCACAAAGACAATTTGCATATCATACAACAAACATTTTTTTCAAAGCTATAAAGGTACTAATACAACAAGTACTGTCTACAATGACAATAAGAATCCGCAAGGGCCAGTTAAAAGGGCGAAAGCTATTTGCGAAAGACGTTAAACACAAACCAAACCTAGAAAAAATTCTTAAATTAGATATTGGATATGTTGATTTCAAAAGAATAAGAATCTCTCTAGACTATTCACAATAACTTAAGAAAAATGTATTTGCTATGATTCGACAACTAGGACCACCGACATTTTTCATCACTTTCTCTAGTGCTGAGCAAAATTGGGATCCACTAATTCAAACATTACAAGAGCTACACAATCTACACCAATCAGCACAAAACCATCAAGAATCTAATCACCCAACACACATTGACAAATTTGAACTAATCAAGAAAGATCCTATCACTTGTGCATGTTACTATAAACATAGAATCAATGCAATAAAAAAATTGATACTTACAGATGACTCTTTCTTTGGAAATGTCATTGATTACTTCTCAGTCACTAAGTTCCAAAATCGAGGAAATGAACATGATCATTTCCTCATATGGGTTAAAAATGCACCAATCTACATAGAAAATAACAACACAGATATCATAGCTTTTGTTGAAAAGTATATTACTTGCGACACTGAAAATTTGGAACTTCCTTTGGCAATGCTACACAAACACCATCATACAAAGAAATGCAAGAGATCAAGAAAACAACTTTGTAGGTACAATTTTCCTTTCCCACCAATGCAAAAGTCAACTATACTTTTACCAATACTCCAAAAGACTGAAGCGATAACTGCAAATGCCACTGATATCTTTTCAAAACTCCAAAAAGCAAACTATGACGAAACATTCACTTTTCAAATGTTCTTAAAAGAATTAAACTTAACTGACAATGAATACATTGAAGCTTTGAGCTCAACATTAAACAAGCCTACGCTTTTCTTACAAAGAAAACCATCACAAATATGGAACAATAGTTTTTCAAGGAAAATTCTAGATCTTTGGAAGGCTAATACAGATGCACAATTTGTCCTGAATGCATATGCTGCTGCAATGTACTGTAGCTCATATATTGAAAAAGTAGACAAGTCAATGACATATGCATTCAAAAGAATACGTACAGACCACAAGCAAGACAATATTGATGCAATATGAATGGTAAGTAAACTTGGAAATGCCATGCTTAACTTGCAACAAATGTCATCACAACAAGCTGCACATATTGTTCTGTCATTGCCATTAAATTACAGTTCAAAAAAATGTATATTCATTGATACACAATCTGACAATGATTGCACATTTATACTCAAATCTATTAAACAATTGAGCAATGAGCTAGATGAATTAGAAAACGTCCTTGCGAAATCTATTATAGACTACTATTTAAAATGCCCTAAAACAATGGTGGACATATGTCTTGCAGAATTTGTTTCAAGATACAACAAATACGGTGCTACAATTGAACCAAGGGCCAAACCCAATGTGGTACGGTTTATCAATTTCAACAAACACTTTGATATAGAGAATCATTGTAGAGAGCAATTGGCTCTCTATGTTCCATTTACCATTAATGAGCATACAATCAAACAAAACTTTGACTCTTGGGAACATGCATACATGTACAATGGACAAACCATTCAAACAAACAGTGCAAAGTTCATCCACAACACAAACTCCACATGAGGTGACATTGACAAAGCTATACATGATCTTCAGTCTCTTGAAGATGAAAAGCTCATTGACCTACCAATGCAAGCAAAGCTTTCCCAGAAAGAACTATATGACATTCAAATAGACCTTCCAAACATAGGTCATTCTAACCCAAATACCACGTACTCCAATGGATTTGAAATTACAAAGCACCCACAGATTATAGATAACAATGAATACTACAAGTTAAGACGAATGTTAAATAAAGAACAACAAGAAATTGTTAAGGATGTTCTCATAAAAAAGATGAAAAATACACAAAATCCATTGCACTTGTTTTTGACTGGGGGAGCTGGAATAGGAAATACTTTTACAGCAAAATCCATCTACCAAGCTCTCATTCGCATGTATAGCAATTCTGTTGACAATAATCCAGACAAACCCAAGGGCTTATTAACTGCATATACAGGTAAAGCAGCATATAATATAGGGGGATTCACATTACATTCAACATTTCACATACCTTTTAATACATCAGAATTCCTGCCACTGAACACCGAAGTACTTGACACTATGTCAAAGCACTATGATCAATTGCACATACTTCTTATAGACGAGATATCATTAGTTGGCTCAACATTTCTACGGTATATTGATAGAAGACTACGAGACATAATGCAAATGCCTACAACATACTTTGGGAACCTTGATACCATATTTTGTGGTGACCTTTACCAGGCACAACCTATCCTTGACTCTGTGGTTTTCGAAAATAGGCCTACTCCAATTGAATTAATGCCTTATAGTTTTTGGAAAGACCACATAAAATGCTATTCATTGGTGACTACCATGAGACAAAAAGATGAAATATTTATTTCAATCCTTAATAGACTACGAGTAGGCATTCAGACAACTCATGACATAGACTATATTAACAAAATTTGCTTTCGTCCTGTACCATTAGATCCATTGCTTCCACACCTTTTCTATAGGAGAATAGACGTTCAAGCACATAACAACAAAATGCTATCAATCATTCCAACCCAAATGATTGTGCTAGATGCAATAGATGAAGTTCACAAGGACCTTAATGCAATACGAGTGTACAGTCACACAACGACACTCCCATCACAAATATGCTTGAAACCAAACATTCTTCTTGAGCTTTATGCAGGAAATTACAATGTTCAAGATGGCCTCGTCAACGGTTCAGATGGAATTTTTAAAGCATATACATCACAAAATAATATTGATATTGTTTGGATTAAATTTAATGACCCATCAATTGGACATCACCAGCGCACAAAACTAGCACACTGCTATTCTACTATCATTGACAAAGACTGGGTGCCTATACAACGCATTGCTAGGCCAATCCAGAAAATAACAATAAACAAGAAAATTACAACTAGAAAACAATTCCCAGTACAAGTAGCATGTGCACGAACCATACATCAATCCCAAGGATTAACTATGGAGGCCTTGGCTTTTGATCCCACAGGCATTAGACAACATGGACTAACCTATACAACTCTGTCATGAACAAAATCAGTAGAATCATTATTTCTGTTACAACCTTTAACTACAAAAAACTTCAAAGTTAAAGAAAAAATACAACTAGAAATGTCTTGTCTTCAGACATGTGCACAATGGCAACTTGATAATCTAAACACATGTTCAAAAAACAAATCACATATGCTCCTATGTACATTGAACACTCGTAGCTTGAAAGCACATGCAGAAGACATTGTTAATGACTATGGCATAATGCAATCTGATATCTTGTGTCTCCAAGAAACACATATGCATCCCTTTGAGCTAAATACCTTGCTGCAGTATTTTGATAGCTTCTCTGTACATAACATACATGCATAGCAACTTTAACCAGGAAACATTTGCTCCTGTCAAAAACAACACAACATGAAACCTCAAATATTGAAGCCATCACATTAACAGTAATGCTATCTAACAATGAACTCAATGTTTGTAATATTTATGCAAGACTTGCAACTGCCATAGATGAAGTAATCGCAATCTTGCAAATAATTATTGGATCCACAAATTCAGAAAACATGTTGTACATTTTAGGTGATTTTAATGTCGACATGTCTTCAGAAAGTAGAAGCAAAAAAATGCTTCACAGTTATATGCAGCAGAACAATATACAATTTTTGTTGAACCCACAACACAACATGGGCAACTCAGTCATTGATCACGTTTGGTCCAACACGACTACAAATATATGCTCTATCTATATATCAAAAGCATATTGGACCGATCACAATCCAATTTTCCTAAAATTGCATGTTGCACAATAGACAAATTCAACTTTATAGAACTTATAGCCTTATATCACCTTTATGCATTGCAATGTCTTTTCCAATGCTATATCCATTATTTGCAGGAGATCTATGGATGAAACTAAAAGACAGTCAAAGAAAATACAAACCACACAAGAAGAATCAGCACAACGGTAAAGTGCTCATAGTATTATTCCTTCATACTCATTCACCCAAATCACAAATATTCAAATAACATTGTTCCAATTCTTTGCAGGACACCAAAAGATGTATCAAAAAGACAAGAAAAATAGGTGCAAAATTGCACAGGAAGAGTCAGCACAGCGGTAAAGTACTTCATTCTTCATTGTACCACCATTTGCCTAGCTTGCTAATATTAAATTAGCATTCAATTGACATTATCCTTGTTCCTTGTAGGACAAGAGTCAAGAAACCTAGGACTGTTTCAATTGAATAGCTAAATGCAAAAAGAGCTGGAGACACCTTCCAAGGTGATGTCCTTGTTGTCTACAAAGCAACATTGGATAAGGCCAACAAAACATGGGAAATGCTACGTGTTGATCTGACAGATCACAAAGCAGAAATGACAATCATGTTAAATGTTAGTGGAAACCTTGTGTATCAACATGAGCCTAAAATAGTCCCAGGGTCAGCTTTTTCAATCTCAGATTTCCAAGTTGCACCTAGGACAGATTATGATAGAGGTGACTATGATTGCATTTTGATTTTAACAGACATAAGCACCACTGAAAACATCCCCCACCTCTGTCAAGAGTACAAATTCATCCCAAGTACGACTATCAGCCAATTGCTAACAACTGTAAATGAGTACCCAGTTGGCACAATAGCTGCGCTGGTAGTTGGTGCCAGGAAAATGGGTACCCAATTTGCAATTGACATCAAAGATGGCCACACTGACATAGATAGAGCACAGGTATTTCGGTCTATAGAATTTTTACCTCTTCTTTCAGTTTCAAGCCTTTAATGTTCTACAGTGCTCTCTATAACAATTTCCGTAACAAAATCTAATTCTCTCATTGAATTGCAGCTGCTATTACAGTCAACATATGAGCAACAATACTTTGCACTCGAAGACCAGTTGCATACAAATAAAACACCTACAATGCTTTTCAAGAATGTTGTAAGAAAAATAGATCAAAAGAACACATTTCACACATGTCAATCAACATTCATCTGTACCTTGAATGACAAAAGAAGCTTGGAAAAACTCAACAGCCTACTACATTCAACTTTCAAGGTAACAACATTCTTTTTTTAAAAAACTAGTGCATCCAAACTTGTTTTTTTGTCTCCTCTAACAATTTTGAACCATATTCTATAGGTTTCTGGTACTCTAAAAGTAGCAAATGCATTTTCCAATCCATTTCATGCATGCTGTCCAAAATGTAAATTCAAATTCGCTGCTTATGGCACACTCCAAGAAAAAACTGCTCACTGTAAACAATGCAACCAGCAAGTCAATTATACATTCTGTTTACAACTTAAAACTACCATAACAACTTATGACAATCAAACAATTCAGTCTTCAATTGACCAGGTCACCATGCACCATCTATTGCCCACACTGTAAAGGCTCAACTATGAAGACTATATCAAGGACAAGTCAGCAGTGATATTCATCCTATGGGACTTCAGTGCTGAAGGACATTTTAGCCTTGACCAAAACAATGCCATTGTTGAAGCCATTTGCATTGACAAATAGACAGGAAACATCACCAGAAGGTAATAAGGTCATTCATATGTAAACTTTTTCTCTTTTGAACCAGCACCTCAAATCATTATCCATACAAACTATGTTTCTAATACATAGCATTTTGTTGGCTTTACAGGAAACTAGGAATACAGGAGCACAGATTTACATTGTTCAGACTTTTACTTTTTTTCCTTTCCATGCTCCAAGACATTTCACTGGTTTTCACATGTTAAAGTCGTCTTTGGTTTTAAAATACTCTATTGCTATCATACATTTAGACACTTCTATAGGTTACTATGTTAAAGTCTTCTTGAATATGGACATCTGAACCTCTAGTTTTGTTTTTGCACCTATGAAGACAATGGTTCTCTATGTACATTTGACATATATGTTCAATAATTATTACGCCTCCATGCATAATGCCATTCAAACTATATAGTTTAAATGTTCCCTTTTGCATTTTGTCCTTCCTAGCTTTTCCAATATTTGCTTCTGATTCTTACATTTTCAAGAGTTTATGGTGACCAAGTACAAGTTGTTATGGTTGCACACTCTAGACACATTAACAAGTTACTTGAGACAATAAATGGTTATTTTCCTCTGGCTTTTTTCATTTTTATGCTATTACTGCAACCAAGTCTCGCCCCTACTTTTATGCATTGTACTTTATAGTCACTTTTCCATCATGCATTCTAATGTATAGAGTACACTCCTGTATACACAAATCCATATGTTGCTTTCGCTGCATATATGCGTATTTACATGTATATATGCCTCTATGTCCATATGCACATATGCACATATTCATGTATGCATGTATTCATCTAAGCTTCTACGTATCCCTATATGCAACTGCGTATACATGCGTCCATGTATTTATGGATGTGCCACTCTAGCCTTGTACCAATTTATTATGTTTTATGGATATCGCATATAGTAACACTAATTAGCTCTTTCATTGTACATAGTAGTTGTTTTCATAAATGCCAGATCGAGCTTATATGTATCAGGATACATATATACTCACATTAAAAACTACTGAATTATGATCTCTACTGTCCCATTTTCGTAGACATGTTACTATTGCAATCAAATGTGTAAATCATTCGTGTCCAAAGAAATTAGATACAGGAATGGCAATATGTTACACAACCTTGTCTTATGCCTTTATAGCAATTTTTTCATTGCATTTCAAGAAAACCAGAAACTAGAATTTTATTCATATTATTTCATCTATGGCATTTACAGCTTTTCCAATAATTATTACAAGCATAGAGTTCAGTGTTGAATAGTTCTATTGTTCATGTGATGGCTTCAACATTGCTTGTGCCAAATTGCATTATCTGACAAAGTTAACATGCAAAAACCAAAGTGTCCATTGTGAACACTTATTGCATTCCATGGGACCACGTTTTTTTGATGAGTTTTTTTGAACAATTCGCTTCCCTTCTATATGTTTCCATATTTTGCATATGTGCCTATGAGCACATTAACTATAACAGTTCACAAAATTCCTTTATCCTGTATGCTTTCATCATAGCGAGAAAGCTCAAAGCAATTGCAGAATCTAGGTTTTGAGAACACAGGCTTACAGAACACAAAACAACGCACACAAAGTAATAAAGATGCATAGCCACTCCAGTGCGTTCACCTCCAACCAGATGTCATTTAATGCATTTAATTTGCATTCATGCATTGCACTCACATTTTCCTGATATTTTAATGCATTTAATCTGTATTCATGGATTACGTACCTCTAGCCACCAACTTTCAAACTATGCCTTTGCTTAAATTTATTTAATCAATTTATGCGTTCGCATTTTCCCGAGTTTTTAAAACGAAAATGATTTATAAAGCTACTCAGTCGAATAGAAAAATAGATATATGCTAATTTTCCAATATATAAAATAGCTCTCCAAATGCAAACTGTACAAAAAAATAAGTAATATGTTCAATGGCGAAATGTGATTGGCCAATGCTTCCGGTTAAAAGCATTATGGGAAAATGCATAGGAAAATTAAAAATAGGTTCATAGGAAAGAGCTTTTGATTCTGAATCCATATGCATACTTTGATTCAAACTAGTGGCTGAAGGTACATAATCCACTGATACAAGCTCAATGCATTGAATGGCATCTAACTAAAGGGAACACTGTTTGCATTGCTAGGTACTCTTTGAATATATAACAAGTTTCAAGGAAAAAACTCTCATTATCACACATGTTGACATAATTTTTGTTCCAAACCTCTCTTTATGAGACCGCTTTGCAGTAATAAAAAATATACAAACTTTACAAGCCTCACATGCAACCATGCATCTTGCCCAGAGTTACACTTATACATGCATCCATGTCTACTGCAATACATGCATCTATGTACACATGCAGTCATGGATATATGTATCTATGCAACTTCATATGCAATCCATGGATATTTCCATACATGTATATTTAAGCATTTATGTATCCAGCTATGCATCTATCTATCTATCCATGCAACTATGTTTCTATGTATTCTTCTACCTATAGATGCATCCATGCATATATGTATCTGTCTTTCTATGTGCAAATGTATACATGCATCTATCCATATATGTGTCAATGGATCTATGAATACATCTATCCATAGATACATGTATCTACGCATCTATGGATACCATGATAGATGTCCACATCCATGTATCTATGGATACATGTATCAAGTAGCTCGGTTCCAGGTCTTGACTCTATAGCAACAACATCTCCTGTGACTACATAGATCTGCAGAATAACAAAAAAATGAAACGCTCAAAGTAATCACAATGCATCTCTAGTCACTTAAATCTATATTACATGATAAATCCACATTCTCTTTAATGCATTCACTTTGAAACACAATCAAGAAAACAACTAAATACCACTTTCCAAATTAAAAAAAACAACTTTGGAAACATCAACTTCCACAATTAAATACCAATATGCACAAAGTGATCATATTACTCTAACTAGATGACTATGAACTTTCTGTTACCTATGCAATCTAAAATCTAAAGATACGTACTATCCTTATGCACCTATGCACAAATACATACTGTCTAACATATATACATAATTACATGTACACATATATACATGCAAACCTGTAAACATGGATGCATATAAAGACTATGTTTCATGGGATTATTAAAGAGTTCACTTGCTTTCTATATGGTTCCATACTTTGCATGTGTGCCTATGAGGACAATAATTACAGTATCCAGAACCAGAAACGAGTTACTTGAGGCAATAAATAGTTTCTTTCCTCGGTTTTCTCTTACTTTAGAGGTTTAAAGCACATAGTGAAATTGGCAATGTGAGCAAAAAAAAATTGTGGCTCACTTGCTCATTCGTTCCAAAGCTCTCTTTATAGCACAGTTGTGCATTGCCTCCAAGACTCAGATGAATCCTTGGTATTTCAAGGAAAGATTCAATTGGATAACACTAAAAATGATCTAAACTATGATTTTATAATCAAAGTATCCAAATGCATTGCAGCAATCCGAAACCCAACTCCCATTTAACATGTACAATGAAAGTAAACATAACAAAGAAATGTATTTGATTCAAAGTTTTTAAAGCAATTTCAACAGATTGTCTAGCCATTGTCCAAAATATGGTTTTCTATTAGCATAGTCCTTGAACCTTCTTTAGGTCTGACTGCTACTTTGTTCATTCATTTTCATTGAAAGGTCAAAATGTGAAATGTTCCCAAGGATAATTATACTTATTTATCTCTTTTAATTGTTATATATTCAAAGACTAATTAGCAATCCAAACAGCCTCCCCTTTAGTCAAATGCAATTCAATGCATTAATTTTGTATCAATGAATTATGTACTTTCAACCACTAGTTTTAATCAAAGTATGCATATGGATTCAAAATCAAACTCTCAAAATAAATGCATATATAAATGTTTCTTTTTCTTCATTTCATAATGTATCTATGTATCCATAGGTGCAATCATGCATATATCAATTTGTGCATATATCTTGTCATATCTTTATGCATCTATCTATATATGTATGGCTGTATCTATGGGTACATGTATACCTCAATTTTTGTATATATTCACCTATGAATTGCATACACCATCCATGTATATATGCATCTATCGATAACTTGCATGGATACATGTATATATGCATCTATGGACTCATGCACCCATGTATATATGACAACTCATTGGTTCCAAAGCTCTCTTTATAGAACAGATGTGCATTGCCTCCAAAACTTAGATGAATCCTTCGTATTTCAAGAAAATATTCGAATGGATAACACTTAAAATGATCTAAAACTATGATTTTATAATCAAAGTATACAAATACATTGCAGCAATGCAAAACCGGACTTCCATTTAAGATGTACAATGAAAGTAAACAGAAGCAAAAATGCATTTGCTTCAAAGTTTCTAAAGCAATTTCAACAAATTGTCTAGCCATTGTCCAAAATATGGTTTTCTATCGGCATAGTCCTTCAACTTTCTTTAGGTATGACTGCTACTTTGTTAATTGACTTTGATTCAAAGGTCAAAATGTGGAATTTCGCCAAGGATACTTATACTTACTTATCTCTTTTAATTGTTATATATTCAAAGACTACTTAGCAATCCAAACAGCCTCCCCTTTGGTCAGATGCCTTTCAATGCATTAATTTTGTCTGAATGAATTATGTACCTTCAGCCATTAGTTTTAATCAAAGTATGCATATGGATTCAGAATCAAACTCCCAAAATAAATGCATATATACATGTGTCTTTTTCTCCATTTCATTATGTATCTATGTATCCATAGATGTAGCCATGCATATATCAATTTATGCATATCTTGCCATCTCTGCATGCATCTGTCTATATATGTATAACTGTATCTATGGGTGCATGTATACATTGATTTATGCATACATGCACATATGAATTGCATACACACATCCATCTATATATGTATCTATCGATATTTTGCATGGATACATGTATGGACTCATGCACCCATGTATTTCTCTTTGTCTTTGGCCAAATGGCCCCTAATGGCCAAAGTATCCTAGCTACCCATGGCCGTCAAGCAATTCCAGCGCCTTCCCCACCAGCTAGATGCCATTTAATGCATTTGCTTCAATTATTTTGACCTCTCCATGTGTTCGCATTTTCTTGATATTTCAATGCATTTAATTTGCACTCATGGATTACGTATCTCTACTCGCCAGTTTTATAAACTATGCCTTTGCTTAAATTTATTTAATCAATCTATGCGATCGCATTTCACTGATTTTCAATAACAACAATAATTTATAAAGCTATTATGATAAATATAAACAGCTAAATGCTAATTTTCCAATATTGATTTATCAGAATAGTGCTAGTTTTCCAATATAACAAAATTAAAAGTTATATGTTGACATACATTTATGCATATTGTCCATACATGCATATATGCATATATGCCTTCATCCATATTTGCATGTGTATATGAATACATCCTTCCATGTAACATATGCATTTGTACCTATATGCAAATATGTATACATCCATGTATACATGTGTTCATATCTCCATCTCTCCATGTAGTTCTATTTTCTGTGTTTACATGTGTCTGTTGATGCATCCATGCATATATCTGTGAATAGCTCTACGTATTTCTCTCTCCATGTATTTAATGTTCTCCACTGCATCAGCATTTGCATGTTTTCAGTTTTATGATCTTCCATATATTTTTTTCATAGTATATGCATAAGAACTTCCACTTTGTCTTCTGTTTTCACTCTTCTATCCATAAATATAATTATATTTTTATATCCACTCTTCTATTGTCGCATTTCGAGGAAGCTCAAGGATCTCAGTACCTTGTTCAGTACGAAGGGGAGTGAGAAATGCAACGTGGGTCTTTTTTCTGTGTTTATATTGACGGACTCAGCCCTATGATGATTTTTAAAAGCATAACCAATACCAGACTAGACATTCTTCCACCCCTTGTTGCAAGAAATAATCACTTCATACCCTATTGATTCCATTCATTTCCATTTCCACCCTTGCACGTCCTTTCTTCTCAAATCAAATACATTTCAAAATCCATTTATTTGCTTGTGTTGCATCATACCAATGTGTTGCATTCCTTTTTTCATTAAATCCAGCTCTCTCATTGAAATTTTCATTTCTTGCATTTAATTGTAAGCATATAACTTACAAATGATAAATTCATACCATTTACATTCCCATTCATTCTCATATCCACCATCCCATATCCTTGCCTCCCATTTCAAATACTTTTCATAACTTATTCATACACCTTATTTGCATCTCACCATTCTCTCAATTTGCTCTCTTTGTTCCACTCGCATAACTCATTCTTCTTTTTAACACTCACATATCTCTATCTATCTACACCTCAAATATACCTTCATCCATCACAACAAAATTCACACCATACCAAACAAAGAAAAAGATGAAGAAAATATCAAGGTTATGCAAATAAACACTGAGGGCTTCGAAAATAACACTCATAACATACAGTTGTATTCAAGAGTTATTTTCATAATGTCTTTTCTAAACCTTGTTTATTACAAATCCCTAAAAGCGTGTATAACAGTTTCTTCAAGCCTATAATGTGTAATCAGATTTAACAAATATTTACATGTTTCCATGCATTCAAATGCATCATTAGGTATCCTTTATACAGTTGTTCAAAAAACAATATTGTATATGTTTCAAATGAAAATTGTTCCTGACATTTCTCGCTTTATGCACACATGCATTTATAGATTGTTCTTTGTGTACCAAATTACATGGACACATCTATACATCCATGCATACATAAATGTTTACATGGATCCATATATTTATGCATTCCTTCGGTATATACATTGCTGATATATAGTTTGTTTTCCCTATTTTCCTTTCGCTCACTACTGCAAATGCTACTTGAGCATCGATGTGCTTTGACAGATTTGTAATTCTACTTGATTTTAGTCTTTTCCATTCAAATTTCTCATTCACATGTCATGTATGCTTTTCACTCTTCTTTGCATTGTGTGCACATGGATACATGTATACATGCATGCATGTATACATAGATGCCTCAAGCATTGTTACAAATGTTTAAGATTATTTGCATTTAATACTTGAAACAAAATAATAATACATTTTTGCTTCCTAGATAAGATCATAAAGGAAATTTGTTACTGCAAATGTAAACATGGACCCATGTAAAGGTACTAGTATTCATTGGTGTTTCTCTTTTGACTCTTGCATCCTTAAATACCATTATATTTTTATATCTATTCTTGTCTTGTCACATTTCGAGGAAGCTCAAGGATCTTGGAACTTTGTTTAGTCCAAAGGAGAGTGAGAAATGGGACACTAGTCTTCCTTTTGTATTTGTATTGAGACACTCAGCCCTATGATGATTTTAAAAAGCATAACCAATAACAAAATAGACATTCTTCCACCCTTTCTTGGAACAAAAGTTCACTTCATACCCTATCAAATCCACTCATTTCCATTTCCACCTGTGCACATCGTTTCTTCTCAAATCAAATACATTTCAAAATCCATTTATATGCTTCTCTTGCATCACACCAATGTCTTGCATTCCTTTTTTCTCTCAATCCAGCTCACTCATTCAAATGTTTATATCTTGCATTTAATTTTAAGTGTTTAACTCGAAAATGATAAATTCATATCATTTACTTTCCACTCATTCTCACATCCAATTTCACATATCGTTGCTTCCCATATCTAATACTTTCCATAAGGCATTCATACATCTTACTTGCATCACATTATTCTCTCAATTCCTTCTCTTTGTTGCACTTACATCGCTCATTCTTCTTTACCACCCTTACATATCTTTATCTATCTATAGCTCAAATATACATTCATCCATTAGAACAAAATTCACACCATACCAAAGGAAAAAATGAAAAAAATATCAAGGTTATACAATTAAACACTGAGGGCTTTGAAAATAACTATCACAACATAGAGTTGTATTCAAGACTTCCTTTGAAAACGTTTTTTTCTAAATCCTATTTATTGTAGATAACTAAGAGCACATATCACAGTTTCCTGGAGGCTAAAATGTATAATCAGATTTCATAAATATTTACATGTATCCATGCATTCAAATGCATCGTTGGATATCCTTAATACATTTGGTCAAAAAACAATAATGTATTATTCTTTTGTTTCGATCATAAATGTTCTTTTTATATCTTTCAAATGCAAATTGTTTCTGACATTTTCTTGCTTTGTGCACATAGGCATACATAGATTCTTGTTTACTTACCAACTTACATGGACACATGTACACATAGATGGATGCATAAATGTTTGCCTTCATCCATACATTTATGCATTCCTTCGATATATGCATTACTAATAAATAGTTAATTTTCCTTGTTTTCTTTCACTTAATACTGCAAATGCAAATTGAGTCTCATTGTTAAAATACAGCTATATTCAAGAGTTCTTTTCAAAACGTCTTTTCTAAATCCTGTTTCTTACAGATTCCTAAAAGCACATATGAAAATTCCTCGAAGGATATAATGTATATTCAGATTTCACAAATATTTACATGTATCCATGCATCCAAATGCATTATTAGATATACTTTATACACTTGTTCCACAAACACTAATGTATTGCTCCTTTGTTTCAGTCAGTAATGTTTTTTAAGTTCTTGTTTAAGCTGCAAATTGTTTCTAACATTTCTAACTTTATGGATGCAGGCATATATAGATTCTTCTTAGCATACCAATTTACATGGACACATGTACACATCTGTGCATGCATATGTCTTTACATGGATCCATATTTTAATGCTTTCCTTTCATATATGCATTCATACTAACTAGTTTATTTCTCTTGTTTTCTTTCATTTAATACTGCAAATGCAACTTCAGTCTCATCACGCTTTCAGGCTTGCTCAGGTGCCAAGGATGCTTTTCACTCTTCTATGCATTGTGTGCATGTCGATAAATGTATACATGCATCCATGTATACTTAAATGCTTCAAGCATTGTTACAAATGTTTCTCTCTCAATAATCGGGTTACAAAGTGCTACAAACATGTAGATTATTTTACTGTACCTACATTTTATATTACCTAATAAGATTCTTTATATCTTTTCAAATTATTTTTTGTTTAAAATATCTACACAAAAAAAATCTATTCGTATTACATTAACAACATTCAAATCTACTTTATAATAAAATCAATACCTTTGTACAATTTCATCTAAGAATTTATCGTAATATTTATTCCACTTATTACATTTTCATAAGTTAAATTATTACATTTTATTTTATATATACACAAATTTAATCTTAGGTAGTAAGGTTCTTTATTATATTTTTGCAAATTACTTATTGTTTATTATATAAACACAAATTTTTATTCATATTACATAAACAATATTAAAATCTTATTTATAATAAAATCAATAGCTTTCTAGTCATTCATCTAACAATTTATTGTAATATAATTACATTGTTCTATACACGAAAATATCTTATCATATTACATAGACAGGATTTAAATCTTATTTATAATAAAATCAATAGCTTTATATAATACTAATCTTCATACTACATTAAAAAAAAATTGATTAATCTTACAAAAGTTTATACTCAAATGACCTACCCCTATCAATCTTCCACCTAGCACTACTGTTTCTATTAGCACTTGCATATTGTGATATAATAAACTAAAATAACTCAATTGTATTAATTAACATAGCATGTGTTCTACAACAGTACACTAAACATAATTTTATTTACAAATAAACATACAAGCAAAAAAAAGAAATATGGTAAACTTTGTTTCGCTTAAAATGACTAATGATTTTTTCGATCAAAAGGTTTTCAAAAAAAATAAAATAAAAAACATTGCACTAGTCATAAATAGTTTATTTCTCTTGTTTTCTTTCATTTAATACTGTAAATGCGAGCTGAGTCTCCTTCTGCTTTAAGACTCGTTCACATGCCAGCTATGCATCTCACTCTTCTATGCATTATGTGCACATTGATACATGTATGCATATATGTCTCAAGCATTATTACAAATGTTTCCAATTGTTTGCATTCAATAATTAATACAAATTAATAATGCATTCTTGCTTCCTAATTAAGATCATAAAGAATCTTCCTTCTCACAAATGTATACATACACACACAAAAAAACAAGTATTCAGTGGTATATCTATAAAAAAGTCCACGTATACATGGTGCCCATAAATAAAATTTCCCTTGCATTCATCCACATGTGTTACCTGTTCACAGGTCCCTATGGACCACGTTGCCCATGCACCCTAAAAATTCCATGCATCAATGCGCTTCTAAAAATAAATTCAAACTTTTCTAGCTATTTTTAATACATTTACATTCCTATATGCTATCTACAAACTTTTTCTAACTCATAGCTACATGACTTTTACCTCTCGGCAGGAACTCGACACTTGCGTCACTTGTTTAAAGATATATCTCATTTGTACTATAGTTAATTTATGCCTAAAGCGTATCCAATTTGAAGGAGAGCAACTTAACTATTCAAATCAACGATTGCCCTCCCTCTACAGACCTAGCCAACGATTCAAATGATTGCCGCCGTTGATCTTCTGCAACCAATTTTAAAGTGGCCGACCTAAAATTTATAATCAGCTGTCAGCATTTTAGAAGATGCAGGATTTCATCGAGGACCAACGAAGTTTCCTCGCATATATTTCTCTTCGCTTCTTTTTCTAACGGAGTTGCGGTAGGGTGTGTTGTACATTCTCGTTCGTCCTGCAAGTTACCAGTCTTTGCTCAAGTATATCAGTAGCCGAACCAGAGCAGCCCCATGGGCACACCTCGGTAAGCACCAATCGTAACACTACATTCTTTTGCTCTGCACATTTTCCCTCTATTATGATTTATTTCATTGGAAGCATATGAAAATAAAACCCTAGGTGAGATTACTACCTGCTAATAAAATTTAAGGGCAGTTTATTTTAACAACTTTTCAAGGATAATAAGGCCGTGGGGGATTCAAAAAATAAAATCATTTTCAAAGCAGGAGCAGTTTTTTTGTAGAGTTTTATTTGGCAGTTTTACCCCAGATTTTCTGAAGCTGATTTTTTCTAGGGTCTTCTATGGGAATTTTTGAGGCCAGGATTTTAAGAGGCGGAATTGGTTTTCAGCGCTTGGCATGGCGCTCGGCAGGCATGGAGGCTGCAGAGATGATGAATTCAGGGACAGAGACTCACTTTTTGTGAAAGAAATGGAGGAAAATGAACGAGGCAGGAATCAAGACGGGGACCGCCATCGTGACAGGGACAAGGAAAACGATAGGGTTAGGGACGACTCAAGAGATTACAGGCCATCTAGGGCTCGGCACAGGGAAAAGGAGCACAGGGATCAGAATGGGGTTTATGCTTTCGGTTATTCTTCCTTGTCGCCTCATGTTCACGGTGATAACAATTATAGCCACGGTCAGGCGAGCCACAACAAGGACGTGGACAGGGAGCCCGGGGAGCTTTCTAGCGGGAGTGTTTTTGAAATTCTGAGGACGGCGGTGGTGGCGCTTGGGTTACTGATCATGGACCAGGATGTGACCCAATGTTAGGGTTTCGGTCCAGTCAGTCTGTGCAAGGTGAAGTGTGCAAGTCCAAAAATATGAGTAGTCTGCCCCCTCTGTTAACCCCCTCACTTTTAGTGAATTCTAATCGCCCTGGAGAATTAACGTATCCAAATGCCAAAATTACAACTTCTCCCAGAAACAGAGCCACCTCTCGGGGTTCTGGATCAAGAGCTGTTGTTGCCCTTTTAAAAAATAATTCTCCCAGCAAGTTAGTAGGCAGATTATTTGAATGAAAAGGACTTACACATTCATTCCTCTACGGCGGGTTTGATGATTCAGTTTCTCCGCCCTCACCCAATTCCAGTGTTCCAGGCAATGATAGAAATGAGAAAGTGGATGGTACTAGTGTCAGTTATATCCCAATGCAAGATCGTTGGCTGACACCATTGTCAGAGGAGGAAAGAGAGCCTGGGCAGTTGCCCGACAACCCCAAGCAACTTGAAGATGAGGAAGAGTCTTACCACCCTCCTTCTCGGTATATATCCACATCATGGTGGGCAGAGGAGTACAATTCCCCCAAATATTTGAAGTCTGAGGATGACGGACTGGGAAAGAGGAAAAAATGGTCCACCAGCATTGACAGTGAAGAGGATAGGTTTTCATCTTAGCGTAGTGGCATTAACAAGCAGGGTAGTGGGCAGAGTATTTCTCCTGAACCTGGTGAATACATAGGAGAGAGATTGGGAAGTTCAAGAGGAAAATCAAGAATTTCTAATGAAGAATGGGACAAGTTAAAATAGGCGTTTTAGGTGTCAAAGGATGAAAGCTAGGAGCCCAGGTAAGTAGGTCACTGAAATGTAGATTCAAGCTCAACATCTTGAAAAGTCATTTCATTCTTAAATTCATCTTTCTAATTTACTATTTAAAAACAATAATAATATTCTATCAATTTAACTTCCATAAGCTTGAAATTCAGTGGCAAGAAGAAAAAGATTGCCATATTTACCTGCTGAAATGAATGATTTAGGGAAATTCACTGAAATTGGGAATTGTCAAGATGATGCAAATCGCAGAAAGTTGAATGGAAATTGCTCCCATTAAGTCTCGGTCTCGTTACATGGAGATATTTAACAACATGGATGACAAATAGGATGACAACGTGGATGGAGGATTAACAACATCTGGAATCAATTCCAACACAATACCTTTTCTACAAGAGCATTGAACAGAAAAAAAAGAGTTAATATATCTAGCCCATAGACAAAAGCAAAGCTGAAATCGCCAATAAAAAAGTCAATATAGTTTTTCTTCAATTGTATTATACAATTATTAACACATAATTTCATATCTGATAAATTTTGTTACTGATTCCGATAAAAACATTTATATTACATGCATTAATGACATTGGTAAACATTTTCTAGTCACTAATAAATATAATAGTATCAGCCAAATAAGATCATGAAAAACAATTAGAAAATCTCTGCATAAACAGGGGATACTTATCACTACATGCATTGACTCTTATGATTTTAAAACTATCTAGAAATATTAACAGTAAGAGGAGAAGAGATGCTTACTTCTACATCTTTTAAGATTTTGTGCATCACTTGAGTTTGTTTCAATATAAACAGACTCCTTACTGCACATTGACAAGGTAAAAAATTGTATCATAATATAATCCAAAAAACAATTATAAAATAAGAATTTGTTGCAATAAACCAATGACCCTTGATGACTAAAAAACTATAAATGTCTTTCTCTGAGGACTATTGGCCTTTTTACTCTGAACTTTTTTTTGGATGCTATTATGTTACAATTATTTTCTTGAACCTACAGATTGCAAGATCTGTAATGGGGCAAAAGATTTTCCTAGTAAAAATGGAAACTTTAACTAATGTGCAGAGCTTGGATTAGATTTTCTGCCCAGGGAGATAATAATGTGAAATGAATTTGAAAAGGAGAAAGTACAGTAAGAAAGTACAGTATCTTTTCAAAATCTCACCTCTGGCTTTCTGATAAGATTACCTCATTCTCAATAAGGTTGTCTAAGGGTAGATCCCCATGTGGCTGCTTAGCTTATTTTGTCTATAGGAATTATTTGTCTTAACACCTACAAACTACTCTACCAAAGGTAACTAATAATTTGTATTGAATTTCAACTTCAACCTTATGTTTTATATTAGTTGTTTTTCAAATACTAAATAGATCTTTTGTTTATTACAAATATATTGGAGTTCAATGTGACTGTGTGACAATATTGCACAAAATATAAAATATATCTATACCATTGTATTCAATTGCATACATTCTTGTAATGGCAATTAAACATTCCATAAAAAAACTGGATTTTTATCATTGTATATATCTCCTTATTCTACATTTTTATATCACATTATTTGAAGTTCCTTTTTTTTTTTTAATACTATTTTCATTTAAGTTTTTCCATGTTATGTTTTAATAAGTTACATACACAATGTCTATTTCAACGATATGTCTACACAAAATCAAATAAGGAAAATAATTGTTTGCATTTTATTTATTTCATGTGCTGTCTGATTGGATTATATAAACTTTTTTTCTATTTCAACCAATATGCCTCCACAAATTCAAATACAGCCATTCAATTATTCGGTGTACCCCATTGCACACCTAAAGTGCAATTGCTAGTTTAAATTTATATTATTAGTTATTGTTGGGATGTGAAGTCCCGATTGTCTTACTTGAAACAGTTCCAATGAAAACAAAAAAAACAGTTTCAATGCAAACAAAATCAATTCCACCGTAAACTTAATTCTGATTATGCAAGCTTGGAAATATGTTGGAACAAGCTTAGCATACGTTTGCAGAGTTCATTATAAATTGGACTGCCTGTAATATAAAATGTGTGAGCGCTATGATTAATAAAAGTTTTCTCCTGCTTTCTAGTGGACATAGGCATATTGCCGAACCACGTAAATTTTCTTGTTTTCTCTCTTTATTCAATTTTTGCATTGATTAGATCTGTGTTGTTATTAATCTGAAAATTCTGTGAATTCTGCACTATTCTAACAACTGGTATCAAAGCAGATCGTTTCGCAAGACATGTAGAGAAATTGGCTTCATCTCCGACGATGTGGGTCTCGATGCCGACAAGTGCAGAGTGCTCGTTAACATTGAACAACAGAGCCCTGACATTGCCCAGGGGGTGCACAACCATTTGACCAAGCGGCCCGAAGAGATTGGAGTAGGGGATTAGGGTCACATGTTTGGGTATGCCACTGACGAGACCCCTGAGCTCATGCCCCTTCACCATGTCGTGGCCACCAAGCTGCGCCAAGCTTACAGAGGTCAGAAAGAGCGGCGCCTGTTCTTGGCTGAGACCCGATGGAAAAACCCAGATCACAATCGAGTACAAAAATGACAACGGCACCACGGTTCCCCCTACGCGTTCACAGTGTTCTCATCTCTACCCAGCATGACGAGACGGTGACCAATGACCATATTGCTGCTGATCTGAAGCAACATGTGATCAAGCCTGTGATCCTTGCAAAGTACCTGGATGAGAACACCATATTCCATTTGAACCCATCTAGGCGTTTTGTGATCGGAGGGCCTCATGGAGATGCAGGATTGGCAGGAAGGAAAATTATCATTGACTCATATGGTGGCTGGGGAGCTCATGGAGGAGGGGCTTTCAGTGGAAAGGACCCCACCAAGGTGGACTGCAGAGGGGCCTACATTGTTAGGCAGGCTGCCAAGAGTATTGTTGTAGCTGGACTTGCCAGAAGGTGTATTGTGCAGGTATCCTATGCCATTGGTGTGCCTGAGCCTCTCTTTGTGTTTGTGGACACCTGTGGTACTGGTAAAATTCCTGATAAGGAAATTCTAAATATTATCAAGAACAATTTTGATTGTACGTCTGGTATGATTTCAATTAATCTGGATTTGAAAAGGGGTGGAAATGGAAAGTTCCAAAAGACCGCTGCTTATGGTCACTTTGGAAGAGATGACCCTGAATTCACTTGGGAAATTGTTAAGGCTCTCAAGACTTCGGCCTGAACAGGTTGAGACATGAATAAGGTGGGAATTGAAGCAAAGCGATTAAAATTTGAAATACAGAGGAGCCGATAAAATGGTTGGAACAGTGCACAGTCCTAGTGCAGCAGGGAGTTACAACTGTTAAGTGGGTTATTGGTTTTGTGCTTTTATTTTAAAATCTATGTTTTGCATGCTTATCAATGATACCATGGATAGATCGGTATCAGGTTTTAGTGGGAGTTCTTGGTAGAAAGAGTTTTTGGTGATAGGTTATCTTCATGTGATTGGAGATGTTGGTTCTTGTTTACAGGGTATTTGTTATTGTGTCATGGTGGGCTCTTGATTCTAGATTAGAGTGTTTAACATGATAGAGGTACTTTTGATACAGGGTATGCTCTTTAGAGCATGTGGTCTTCCTTTGTGGGGATGTTAGATCACGGTGTCATGTTGTGTTCCAGGTTATGCAGACGTGTAGTGGGAGTTTTGCTAGTGATCTTGTTGGTGCTCTTGGCATTGAGTACTTTGGTCATTTGCTTGGAGAGCTTCATGATGGTGTAGTGTTATTTTTTGGAGCTTAGCATGGATTGATCATGGAGGTACTTTTTGGATGCTTGGAGACCTTGGGTGAGGCTGGAGTTCTCTTGCGATTAGAGAACATTTGTTGAGACGGTCATTTTTGGGAGGTTTCAACAAGAAGACCGAGGAACCTTCACCTAGTTATAGGCGTGAGTTCATTATGGATCTAGGGGAGATTGTTCTTGGAGAGAGTCATCGTGACTTGGTGTATCCTGGAGGAGCATTCTCATTCCCCACTCTTGGTCTACTCAGCGGGTTATCTTCAAATAGGTATTGCCCATCCTATTTTTATATTCATTTCTCTTTATGCTTTATCTTCTCATGATTATGGACTTTGAGCTATGATCATTGGTTCTAGAGGGTTCATTTGAGGGATATTGGCATGGTTATCTCCTTGTGCATATGAGTTTAGGAGATGTTGATTTCCTCGTTTTGGAATGATTTGAGTTTGATCTTCCTTGGTTAGAGAGGCTTACATCCATGTTGGTTGGGTGTTGTTAATACTTTTTTATTTGGGGTGGTAAAAGAGATCATACTTGGCATAACTTAGTACATGGTGGTGTTGGTAGAAGGATGTGATACAGTTTGCAACTTCTCTTATGGCATTACGTTCCTTCCTATAGTTTCTTATTCATTTGGTATGATCACTGGTTTGTGGTCATCTATTGTTGTTGTACTTTATTGTTTTCTCAACAATAGTATGCCTTTTTTTTTTATGCGTATCATTTGAGATGTGGAGGACTTGGGAGAAGTGAGATCAAAGGTGAGAGAAGTGAGCAGAAAATTGTTTGTGGTAGTATGCTCTATTTTGCAGCAGTATAAGGATCTTCATAACTTTTGCACATCAATGGTTTTTTGGTTTGTTTTGCTATCCTAGAAGATGGTAATTTTTGTGCAGAACAGTGGATTATACAGTGATAAGAATTGTTGTATGGGTTGGATATGTTGTTGTGGCCTATGATCAAGTCACCCTTATTAGAGAAGGTTGGGGTGCCACTTTTGATAGTGCCTTGTTGGATGGAATGTTAACGAAGTGACACGAGTAATGTGCTCATTGCAGGTATGCATTCATCTAAACATTGTTCATGCAGTGGGAGTATTGAGCAATCTGACGGATGCATTGATAAAGAAAATGTAATGGGAGAAGTTCACCCATGTGTGCAACTGGAATGTTAACCAAGCAACGCAATGAATGCACTCATTCTAGTTGTGATGGAGGTCTTGGTGTTTGGCTTTCAAGATGAAGTTGGATTTCTCTTGGTATTGTCAAGATGTGACAATGGGAGAGAAGTAGGAGAATGTTTGATTTGTTCATAGCTTGGGTTGGACTTCAAGAGGGAGATTGTTGGGATGTGAAATCCCGTAAATTTCTGTTATTGTCTTACTTGAAGCAGTTCCAATGAAAACAAAAACAGTTTCAATGCAAACAAAATCAATTCCACCGTAAACTTAATTCTAGTTATAGAAGCTTGGAAATATGTTCGAACAAGCTTAGCATACGGTTGCAAAGTCCATTATATATTGGATTGCTTATAACACAAAATGTGTGAGCCTTGTGATTAATAGAAGTTTTCTCCTACTTTCCCGTGGATGTAGGCATATTGTCGCGAACCATGTAATTTTTCTTGTTTTCTCTCTTTGTTCAATTTTTGCATTGATTAGATTTGTGTTGTTATTAATCTAAAAATTATGTAAATCATGCACTATTCTAATAGTTATATTATTACAATTAATTCAAATCAAAACTATTAAATCTTTTTAGTAAATTGATAATTTTTTATCTAATATATAATTTTTTGAATTTCATTTTTATTTTTGTATAAATTTTAATTCCATATAATTCATTAATTTTTAAAATGTCTTAAGGACATAAAATTAAATTGCTAAATAGTCATTTATATTTTAATTTTAAAATAGAATTTATAATCAACAACTGAAATTTTAAGGAAGTGCATTAAACGTATATTTAATGAGTTATGGTTAGGCAATATAATTATAAGTCCTTAAAATTACATGATTGATTGTAGAAATGAATTATTTTGTGTTATAAACTTTTCCAAACTTAACTAATAAACAACATATTACAATACTTTCTATCTATTATAACAACCACTGTTATTGTAGACATGCAAAATTCACATTATGCATTCGATCAGATTCGGTCAAATTAGCTCTTACATTAGGTAAATTCATCACTTTCATCCATTCATTAAATAAGTTCATTTATCAAATAAATCCTTATCATTCAACCTTCATCCTGCATTATCCATTTAATTAAATAAATCAAAAAGCCATTTAAATCAAATCTTAAATCATTTTCCAAAGTCCAAAAAGTCAAAACAGTTAAATCAGCATAATCAGCATTAAATTAATCTAATCCTAATCTAAGGCTAATCCCATCCCACTTGCACAATAAATCAATTTTATTGATTTATTAAAACACTCATTTTCCCTCAACATGACAAGTCAAACAGGGCATTTATTGCTGTTTTTTCCTTGTCCCCCACTCAACATTTATGGCAAAATTTGAATTCAAATTTTCCCCCTCTTGGGCACTCTTCCCAAATCTTGCACACACATCCATCAATCACATGGTGACAAGTGTCCTTCTATCATTGGCTTGATTTTTATCCCACATTGGTCCCTCTTCAACATTGGCATTTTGAAAATCTTTAAATAGGTGCATCATCCTCAAGCAAATCTTCACTCCACAATCTTTATGCAAAGTCACTCTCTTCACATGGAGATCTGATTTTGTTCATCCACTCCACAATCTTAACAATTTCATCTACATCTCATGCAAGGTCACTTTCTTCATTGGAGAAATGATCTTGTCCATCATTATCATTAGCTTATCTAAAGGGGTTGGGAAAGGGCTACTTTCCACATCAAAGTAGCACCAATCCCCCTATGAGATGGTGTTTGAGTAGTTTAGGAATAAATGTCATGCTTATGTTGCTTATGATTTTATGTTAGTTTGATGTCGTTATTTCCTTTATGCTTGCTCAATAATTTCATAGGGAGAGGGATTATCTCATTTGTTCAACATTGATAAATTTATGCCATATTTGTCAATCTATGATAAATGAAAGATTTTACCTCTCACATTATGGCGCTAGAATCATTCCAAACACCACTATCTCTCCCATCACATCTCAACCCCTCACTACCATGATCGCTCCGAGCGTATCTCAAACACTTGTCACTACATCCAACACAATTTCAATCCCACCACCACCACCATCACGACTAAGCCAAGTAAGCAATTACAATGCTTCATTCAAAGCATACCAACAATTGCTCCAACAATATGAAACAATTCGGCAAGCGCCTATAGCCACGCATGCTTCTCAAGCTTCACAACAAAATCAAGCATTCCATCCATCTTATCCATAATAAATCCATCCATCCATGAACCATTTATCCAATCCATTCACATCTATCTACATCCATCATGCAAGTTATCTTGATCTTGGTAAAATTTTGGACCACACCTTACGCTTGCTTATGACAAACATCTTGACATGGGTCGTTTTCATTGGTCCTATCCTATGCAACATTATTTGAGCTTTGAAGCACTATCCAAATGAGCATTCGTTATTCGAACACCTTATCTTATCGCAATATAATCCTTGGCATACTTAGCGTGCTTACCATATCCAACCATCCATACACTTATCCGAGCATCCATCCATTGCATTCCATACGTTGCTAGACATTGGGGGCAGATATGTACATCTTGCTTCGAGAATAAACCTTGGTCTATATCCTCCAGCTTATGTGGCGATCCAAACATTAGAAAACATGAAATCAAATTGGTCTAACCACTTGTGAGCAAAAATTCGAAGCACTAGCCCATGGCATATTTTGACGAGAACACATTCCTTATCAGTCTTCATCTTTCATCAAACAACAATCACTATCAGTCGCATCTAGGTTGCACTTCAAACGTCACATCAAATCATCCAAACATCTTTTGTTCGAAACCAAGCTTCATCAATCATGATCAATCAAATCCAATCAAAAATCATCATCTCAAGATATCCTTGTGTTGCTTAGCACTATCCTTGCATTGTCAGGTATCCTTGACAATGTTATCATTATCAATCCTGATCAATCCAGCCCTTGCATTGTTGTGTATCCTCAACAATGCTATCATCATCATCAATCCATCGATCTAATACATCAACCTTAACTTGGTTTTCAACAAAATCCCAAAACAAAGCACTGATATCATTACACATCCATATCCAATTCGTCAAAGTCATGCGAAAATCCAAAAACATCCAAAACATCATCAAAATCCAAAAACAATCAAAAAAGCAGAAAACATCAAAAACATTGAAATCCGAACTACGTCGTCTCTGAGCTTAAACGTAGGCAAGGCTCATCTTCGATCAGCCCCCGAGACATCAAAATCTCAAAAACATTTGAAAAAACATCAAAAATCTCAAAAACATTTGTAAAAACATCGAAAATTACCAAAAACAGCCTCAAAACATTGCAAAATTCCAAAAACATCCAAATATTTGAAAAATCCATCCGTCTCATTTCGCTTTCACCCGCAATAATCAATCATCCATAATAAACTGACCATCACCTTCATCCTTTGGCAACACAAACAGAAACAATCATAGCAGGCAGCAAAATCAATCTTCAATCGTAAAATCAAAATCGAAACAACAAACTTTTAAAAACAAAATCAAAGTCTTGATCATTTTCAAACATGTCAGTCGACCTTATATCAACAGCCTATCAATCAACTTATCAATTTCATCATCATTTGATACAAAGCATTTCCTAGGATCCGTTCCGACAATGGGCGCTTTTATCAAATCAACCAATTTGGGTAAACAAAACGACGTGTCATTAACATGTCCTAGGATCCGTTCCGACAATGGACATTATCTTTTGGCAATGAGTTTTGGCTCCCATCTTTTGAAACACATTCCTTTGGCTAGAGGTATGAAGAACATTGGCTTGTTTGCGTACTTGATCTTTACTTTTGATTTATCTTATTGCGCCATTCCAAGGACCTCTGATGATATCCTAACGTAAGGATTTAGAGAGATAGAATGGGGCAAATCCATCATTATCTTTGTCTCATTGCGGCTTGTTGGACGCTCTTTGCAAAATAATCCTACAACACTTGCTTTGTTAGATATGTATGGAGGAGTTTCTCAGATAGCTTGTTGACTATTGCATTGATGGCTATAATTTTCCTGTTTTGGTCCGGTGATGTTTGAGACTTCTTAAAGTGCATCCTAGCAAGGTTTCCGTGCATGTGTCGTGAACAAGAATACTCCTATCTGCTTGTTGAGTCAAAGTCCATCACACTAAGTACAACGCCATCCTGGTCCTTCATACCTGGATGCATCGTACTTAGGCGTGTTATCAAAAATAAAGTAAGTGACCCTTTGAAAATCCCAATCCTTGATAAGCAAATCATCCATCTATCATCATCATTTATCATCATCATCACCTATCATCGTCATCTCTAATAAAGTCTCGACCAATCATGGACTTGTTGGATCCTCTTGTCATCATCTCATTTCCATACTAACATCATCATCACCAATGCATCCATCATGCATCCATCCTACATCCACAAACCATTAGCATACATCCATCATGCATCCATTATGCATTCATCTTGCATCCATAAATCTTTAGAATTCTGCATATCATCTCACATTCATATCATCATCATAATATAGATCTGTTAGTCTAAGCATCTCATAAATCATCCATTGCATAATCATAGCATATCACATCATCAATCTCATCCATCTCATATCATATCATCATTTAAGTTGTTTAGGATAATATAGATTTGTTATTCTAAGCATCTTAAAATCATCTCATTTGCATTGTCATCCATAACCATCCATTTTGAACCTCTTTATCGCGAGATCGACCCTCAAATTGAATCTTTGCTCGATCTCTCGAGGGGGCAATGTACCAGTGTACTTCTTTCCGCTGGGGCATCTGAAAAATCATGAAATTTTTAATTTCGATTGCGGCAAGTTTATTCTTTGAACCAACGCAACAAGTACATTGCTTCAAAGAGGGGCAAAATGTAGACATGCAAAATTCACATTATGCATTCGATCGGATTCGGTCAAATTAGCTCTTACATTAGGCAAATTCATCACTTTCATCCATTCATTAAATAAGTTCATTTATCAAATAAATCCTTATCATTCAACCTTCATCCTGCATTATCCATTTAATTAAATAAATCAAAAAGCCATTTAAATCAAATCTTAAATCATTTTCCAAAGTCCAAAAAGTCAAAACAGTTAAATCAGCATAATCAGCATTAAATTAATCTAATCCTAATCTAAGGCTAATCCCATCCCACTTGCATTATCTAGACCTAGCCACTTGCACAATAAATCAATTTTATTGATTTATTAAAACAATCATTTTCCCTCAACATGACAAGTCAAACAGGGCATTTATTGCTGTTTTTCCTTGTCCCCCACTCAGCATTTATTGCAAATTTGAATTCAAATTTTCCCCCTCTTGGGCACTCTTCCCAAATCTTGCACACACATTAACTAATCACATGGTGACAAGTGTCCTCAATTCATTGGCTTGTTTTTGATCCCACATTGGTCCCTCTTCAACAATCTTAGCATTTGAAATCTTTAAATAGAGGCTTCAACATTGAGCAAATCCTCCACAATCTTTATGCAAAGTCACTCTCTTCACATGGAGATCTGATTTTGTTCATCCACTCCACAATCTTAACAATTTCATCTACATCTCATGCAAGGTCACTTTCGTCATTGGAGAAATGATCTTGTCCATCATTATCATTAGCTTATCTAAAGGGGTTGGGAAAGGGCTACTTTCCACATCAAAGTAGCACCAATCCCCCTATGAGATGGTGTTTGAGTAGTTTAGGAATAGATGTCATGCTTATGTTGCTTATGATTTTATGTTAGTTTGATAATGTCATTATTTCCTTTACATTTGATCAACAATTTCATAGGGAGGGCTTTTATCTCATTTGTTCAA
>VDFB02185157.1:84148-109110 GCA_007258455.2 Sequoia sempervirens | reverse complement strand
CTCCTTCTCTCCATATCCCTCTCCTCCTCTATCTACATATTTATCTCTATCTTCCTATCTATCTCTATCTCCTTACCCCTCTCTCTCTCTCTCACTCTTCCCCCATCTATCTCTCCCTACCTCTCGCTCTCTCTTCCTCTCTCCTTATTGCAAACATAACATGAGCCTATTGGTAATGGAGCCTAATTATCTTCTTGATTCAAAAGTTTTATTGCAATCATGTTTGGATCCCTATAAGTGGATGCAAAGTTTATTTGAAGCTATCACTTTTCCATTGAGACCTTTGTTGCACAAACAACATCATTTGCTAAATGGCCTACCAATTGACATCATGTACTACATAAATGTATGCAAAAAATAGACCAAAACTTGATTAAGAAAAAATAATTCAATAAAAAACTATGAAACCAAATGAACTTGTTAGATATCACAGTTGCAAATCTAAATTCAAAAAAATTAGAATTGTATCCTTCATAGAAAAAAAAATTATGTTGTATATAGTGAGCATTACTCCTTAAAAATGGTGTTTACTGATAAAACCTAGTTTTTGAAGGAGATGGAAAAAGAAATGCAATCTAATTAAAAAAAATTAAAAAAATATATTTAGAGTCTATAGACAAAATGTCACAAATCACTAGTTTGCATCATCTTCAAATTCCTCACGGTTTAGCCACTATAGGTGCTCGAAAGTGAAGATTTAGTTAAAAAAATCAGTTCAATGTCTAGTTTGGCCAAAAATTGTAAGCCAGTATTGTGGGATCACCCTTGGCCAGTTCCTTTATAAATTGTGACATAGGCTTATGCTTTTACCCACTAGTTTAGGGATTTCTTGTGGAAATTCCCATAGCTTTGTCTCACCACCTACCACACTTCCTTTTACACCTCCATTCACTTCTCATTAATTTTCACAACAATAATCCTCCAATCAATAACAATAGTCCTACACACTCCAAAAATTCTCAAAACATGTCACCAACCAATCCCATCATAAATCAACTTTTGCAAAACATGTCCTCATTGCAACAAAAAATTTCAAACATGAACCAAACTCAATATCATTCAAATCTGCCAACATATATTACACATAGTACATTATCATTCACCATCTTAAAAATGCCTATTCTGCAAAACATTGAGATACTACGCTTTGACAAGTATAATGACAAAGGAGATCCCAATAATCATTTACTACTTTATGTAGTGATTTCCTTTTTGAAGATGCTCTCTTAGATAAACTATTTCCTCGGTCATTGAAAGACATGGCCTTCAAATGGTTTTGTTCATTACCTAATAATTCAATTACTTCATTTACACAACTCATTAATGAATTCCTTCAACATTTTCAAGCAAACATTGGACATCAGGTTACATTAATCGATTTGGTCTATTGTAAACAAGGAGCTAAGGAAAAAGTGTGATTTTATAAGACAATATCAAACTCTTTATTCTTATATTTCATATTCCCCCCCTAGATGTTGTTATACAAAGAGTTCTTATCGGAAACTTACAACTTAACATTCACGATAAGATATTATTAATGAGATATCCTTCTTTCACACATTTATGCACAACTCTTCATGATTATCAAATTTCAATTAGCCAATATGAAGGTTCACCTTCATCGGCTCCTAGTAATCAATCTAAAGTAGTTCATCAACCTAATTATCATTCATTTAGAAAGAAAAACACAAACTTCATCAAAATAAATTCTCCATCTTCCAATAACATTCAAACATAAGTTGTTGCTATGTCTACAACACCATATCAACTTAAGCCAAGAGATACACTTTTCACAATTGTCTAATTCTCTTCATGCTATTATGTTACAATTGCTTAATAAGAATGTGATCCATCTTCCTCCCATTTGTCCTATTGATACCACCAAACCTTTACTTCCTCACTTTAATGCAAAAGTCTTTTGTCAATATCACCATACACTTGGACATGATACGAAAAGATGTATGTGTCTTAAGCACCAAGTGCAAGACCTCATTGATTATAATGCCATCTAATTAGCTGGTGTAAATGATAAAGGGAACAAATCAATTGTGCCACCTAATCAAAATTTACAAATATTTACCAATCCATTACCATGTCATTTAACTAACATTGTCAAACAAACTAATCATGAGACAAATATTTGTAACATACCTAATATGGTTAATATGGCTGATGTTCATCCTCGCCAAGACCAACCTAATGTCTTACCTGATATCACTTTTACGCATATTGGTGCTTTCATACTTGTACCTAATGGTCCTCTTTATATTACCAATATAATTAATGATAAGCCCACAGGGGAATACTCATTGATCCAATTTGTTTAGTGAGAGTGATTACTAAATAATTCTTTTATGTGCAGGAAATTTATCTAGAAAATTATAAACAATCGGAAGTTAGTTTTTCTGCTTCTGGATTCGATTGTGTTCCATTTTTTTTCATTAGCATTCCAAATCACACTCTGTGATCCATCATCAGGATAGAGAGTTGAAAAGGATGAGAAATCTAATTGTATTGAATTAGAAGTTTCACTAAAATCTCATGATGGTTCTACTAACCCCACGATTGGTTCTTGAACCGTCCCAATTCAAGTTGAACCTAAAAAGTTAGATGTCCTATTTACTATAATCTCAACCTCAAATCAATTTTGTGTGAAGTTAGTTCATCCATGGCTTACCTCCATGAATGTGGTTCCCTCAGTTATTCATAAATGTCTTAAATTCCCATTTGAGGGAAAATACATACTATTTATCATAGTGGGTTTAAACCTTTGGCTCTTCATCGAAAATTTTCCCTTGATTACTTTTGGCCTCAACCAGCTCAACCCACTCAACCTTGTGAAGATTTTCTATTCATATCATATTGAAAATTCAAAGCCAAGTGTATAGCTCAATCATCCCTTACCAATATCCTACTTGAGGCTCCTTGGTATCTAGTGGCTACGATGGTTGTTCCTCCTCCATGGGTAGCGAATGAACCTCAGATCGAACTGAGTATTCTTCCCCAACCTCGATCATTTGGAATCTATGTTGTGGTTCCCCTTCCACCATCCTATCAAGGATCATGAGACAACCATTCAACAAGGCTTTCGAGGATTATTTTTATACCTCCTAAAGAAAAACAATCCTCTGTGCAAAACCCTAAAACCCCTATGGTTTCCTAACTTTTGATAGTTCCTTTAGTTCCTCCTAAAAAGGAAGAAAATAGATCAATGTTGGAAAACACCCCAATTCACTCTTCACAAGCTAAAGCTTATAGAAAACAAAGTAGAGACACAATGGAACACAAGAGAAGACGTCGGACTATGGCTCATCAGCTTGCTAAAGATAACAAATCCTTATCTAATGATCTCCCATCCATACAACCAAATCTCAATGAGATACCTCCCACCCATCCATCCTCTTTCCCAACCAAGCTAGAGACTCAAAAACTCGCCTCCCTCCCTGCCTCCTAGTTCAAAAATTACTCAAATGGTTGATAGTGCTCAAGATCACATTGATAACACTAGCATACAACTCATTGTGGTATATTTCGATACTAGTTCAAAAGATAAAATGGAAGAACAAAAACAAGATTGTAATGAATTATCACTGATATTTACAAAATAAGTGAATTTAAATGGGGGAAATCATGATGATCCTCCTCTGGTAAGTGACTCACCACATGTTGAACCTAGCACATCTCCTTGTACTGCACTTGTTGTAGTTCCTTTAGCTTATTGTTCGCCTTCTATTTATGATGAGAAATATTGGGAGGCAAACAATTTTCTATAGATCGGCTCACATGTGTAGTACCCTTTTTGTCTTTGTGTTTTGCTTGCACTTAATGTGATCTCCCCGTAATGTGCTACTTGGCGTGTATTGGTGTTTGTTAGTTCTCTTTGGATGACCCTTGATGTTCTTGTTGGAACAAGGATACAAAGATAACAAATCTGTCATAACATTCCTCTATTTGTATCTCTGTTCCTCTTTATGTCATAAATATCTTTCTTTTATTCCTTTTGGGAACGATGTAAAGTGTCGGGACATTTAGGTCTCTTTTGTGTTGATCCAAAAGTCTTTTTTTTCTTTTTTTTTTCATGTGCTATTCATCCCTTGTATTTGTAGTTCCACAAATATTTGGGAAATGATGTCAATTCAAAGCATGATCATACCATACATTACATCTCATCTATACTGATCCCAGACCTTTGGATCCTCATGCGTTGTTTTGTTTTGTTAATTAAATGGCTTTGGTTTGGGGGCAACCTCTTGTCATGAGTCAGCTTTTTGGGAATATATCACTTGGCATGTGGTTTCCTAACAAATTCTCATGCCCATCGTTTTGCAAATATCACTTTGTTCTACCTTAAAGGCAATTGTTCCCGATTGGCATTAGCAATTGCTTTAAGGTGGGGGCATACATTCCATTATTTGCTTCACTTTGTTCACACACTATGAACTTATTGATGCTTTCATTGCATATTGATCATATTTGTAGCTCCTTATTAGAGTTATTTAGCAAACAACAAGTTTTTGCTTATAATTCTTGGTATGGTTGACATGACAACTCAGCTAGTGAATATCATACTTCTTGAAACCCGATCATTTTTATAGATTGCTTCATTGAACATCACTACTAATCTCCACAAGAACATTGTCTTGTTTGAAATGATGGAACTGGTTTGTTTTTGAAAAGAAAAGCCCTATAAATCTGTACAATTAAATTGTCCATATACAATTTGAAAAAAATAAAAAAAAAATGGAAAACAAAGATGATAGATAGTATTTTCACTTGCGAAAACCTTTTTAGGTAAAAAATCTAGTATAATAAAAAAAATCACTATTACAAAAGCTCAACCTTTTTCCAGTACAATGTGAACCTTTCTTATTTGACCTTTTAAGTATGTGCATATATAAAAAGGCACACCAAAAATATGATGTACATTGCATAAAATTATGTAAAAGATAGACGTAAGTTCTTTGATACAGAAACAAAATAAAAAATACCCAAAATAACACCTAAATTTTTGTTGTCGTTTCTGATCAACTTGTAAGATTGATTCCATCCAAACTATTAAACATGAGAAGTATACAATCCAACAATACAAACCTCTTACATCAATTTGTCTTGCAGCAATCTTCGGGCAATCTTGGGGAGAAACATGGTTGCAATGTGGCATTCAACACATGCTCGAAGGTTCTTGATGACTAATAGTTGCTGCAGGATCCATATATGTTTTACAATCCGAACGCTATTTCCAACTTCCTGCCGTGGTGGCAGACGACTAAATTATTTTCTTCCTTGTCATCTTTCAGTAACTGTCTTGAATCTGGTAAATAGCCTCCTGCTCTCATCCCTCAAGACAATTTCTCCGATATTGCACAGATCCTGAGTCTGTGGGTATGAACCATCTCATACCCAAAAAGCATGTACTGTTTTATTGACTTCAATCCAGCTACATCCAGATATCTTTTTAATTCCTCTATCTTTCATTGATTTCCTTACCTTTTGAACCTCACCCCACCTGCCCACTTCTGCATAGATGTTTGACAGAAGAACATAAGTTGCAGTGTTTGTAGAATCCAGCTCAAAAAGGAACGTTGCAGTAAATACTCCTAACTTTATATTTTTCTGTGATCTACAGGCACCAAGCAAAGACATCCACACAACCACTACAGGTTTAATTGGCATTTTGATGATAAAGTTTATAGTTTCATTGAGATAGCCAGCACGGCCAAAGAGGTCAACCATGCACACATAATGATCAATTGTAGGCATAATGCAATAAGAGTTCCTCATGCTATTGAAATATTTACACCCCTCGTTCACTAGACCTGCATGGCTGCATGCAAATAAGACACAAGTGAAGCTTACATGGTCAGGGCATATTCTAGAGTGCTTCATTAGTTCAAAGAGCCCAAGAGCATCCTTGCAAAAGCCATTTTGTGCATATCCTGCAGTCATTGCATTCCATGAGACCACGTCTCGTTGAGACATTTTGTCGAACAGTTCACGTGCCTTTTGTGTGATTCCACATTTTGCGTACATATCTATCAGGGCGTTCACAACTATGACATCAGACAAAGATCCACTTTCGATTATGCTTTGATGGATGTCCATACCCTGTTCCAAAGCGCCTATTTTGGCACAGACTGGAAGGATGCTCGCAAAAGTTGTGGAGTTTGGCTTTACACCTGCAGATTGCATTTGCTTGAAACTTTCTAAGGCCTCTTCAACAAACCTATTTTGAGCATATCCAGCAGTTATTGCGTTCCATGAGACTACATCACGTTGAGGCATTTTGTCAAACAGTTCACGTGCCATTTGTATGCTTCCACATTTTGCATACATGTCTATCAGGGCATTTGCAACTACGACATCCCTAAAAAATCCGTTTTCTATTATGCTTCGATGGATTTCCATACCCTCTTCTAGAGTACCCATTTTGGCACAGGCTGAGAGGATGCTGGCAATGGTTGTGGAATTTGGCTTTACACCTGACAATTGCATTTGCTTAAAAGTTTCCACGGCTTTTTCAACAAACCCACTCTGTGCATATCCTGCAACCATCGCAGTCCATGAGACCACATTTCGCTGAGGCATTTCTTTAAAAAGTTTTAGAGCCTTGCCAAGACTACCATTTTGTGCATATCCTGCAATCATTGCATTCCACGAAACCACATTTCTTCTAGGCATTTCTTTGAAAAGCAACTGAGCCTCATCAAGAACACCGTTTTGTGCATATCCTGTAACCATAGCAGTCCATGAGATCACATTTCTTTGAGGCATTTTGTCAAACAGTTCACGCGCCCTGTGTACGTTTCCACATTTTGCATACATATCTACCAGGGCACTTCCAACTACAACATCTGATAACAAACCCCTTTCCGTTATGCTTTGATGGACAACTATTCCCTGATCCAAAGCTTTTGTATCGGCACAGGCTTCTAGTATACTGGCAAAGGTGAACTGATCAGGTTGAACAGCTGCTCGTTGCATTTGCTGAAACAATATCAATGCCTGGTGAGGGTATCCATTTCTTCTGTAAGCTGCAATTATGGTATTCCATGAAAAACAGTCTCGGTCTTCCATGTCATCGAAAACTTGACGAGCATCCACCAAACTTCCACATTTGACATACATATTGATAAGATTGTTTTGATAAAATGTGTGTGTCGCAAATGTAAATCCGTTGTGAGTAATCAGAGAATGGATTTGTTTACCTTGAGAAAACGCATGCTTGGCAATGCAGGTCTGCAATTGTTGAAGATATGCAGAGGATTCTACAGGGGGTTTGTGTGTTGCAAGCAAAATGTGTAGCGCTTCCTTCAACAGACCCTCTCTACATAATACTGTGAGACTGATATTGTGACGCGTTGTGAATTGCAGTTGGATTTTGTGATTATAATTGAAGCCTGGGAAATGTACATTGTTATTCAATCGACGATGGCAATGAAATACCATCACCGTTTTCCTCGTCAAATCATTAACTTATTTTTATGACCGATGGTGATATCGGAGTAATTTTCTTTCATTTTGGGTGGGCATTTCATCTTCCATTGCTGGATTGCAAGACGAATTGATCTTGCCATAGATGCAGATATTTTCATCTTTAAATTTTGTCGAGTGTAAAAGATCCAGACATGAAAAACGAATGAGGTCGGGATTATATCTGACCGAATTTGACAGAGAAATTAATGTGGAGAGGCATTCTTCTAAGGAGAGTATAATGATTCTTATGTATAGTTTATGATTTTGACTGTGAATTTTTTTCTTCAAATCTTTATTTTTTTTAAATCTTCAATTTGATAATGAGAATTAATATACAATTTTTAAAATTTAATATAATTTCAATATTTAATTTTTAAAATTTAAATTAATTTTACTAATATTTTATTTATATTTAAGAATTCTAATTTAGTAATTAATTTATTTTGGTTTTTAAGATTTATAGTTATTAAGATGTCTTTTGTATATTCTCTATCATTTTAATCTTTTGATTTTGTTGTTTAAATAATTTTACAAATGTCTTAATGTTTAAAACAAAACTTTACATACATAGTTGCACTTACATTCAAAGATATCTAAAACAAAAAGAAAATAAAATTGTTAAGCATCCTTGAATTGCTAAAACTTAAACACAAAATGTCACTACCTCAAAATATCCTTGAATGAAGCACTTCTTAAAACTCAAAATTAAAATTTAGTTGAACTATTAAAAATAATAATCTTTAACAAATTGAAAATAGAGACAATTTGAATGTGAAAAGTCTCCCTAATACTTAGTTCATGCTCATTGAAAATTTTCATTGATCTCTTGGACAATCCAGTATGTCCCTTAAACAATTATCTTACATGTGTAATTGAGTATCCTAAATACATAACAAAATTGTTGCCTTTAAACATTAAATAGTAAAAAGGAATTAAAGACCCTTCTATGAGGTTGTTATTGGTATAATAAAATTTATATGGGCATACCAAAATTTCAATAGTTTCAAAATATTGATTTTCATCATTATACAATTAGCTTTTGGCAAGACTATTTGTGTTATTCACCTTGCATATCCTAAGTTCTAATGTAACTTAATTGTTCATAGATGATTAATATGTATGTATCTTCAAATTTTATGGAGTGGGCAATGAAAGGAAGCAAGGTAAATGGAAATGCTTCCTACACTAATATTTTGAGAAGAGTGTTGTGCAAGTTTCAATATTTTAACAATTACAAAAATAAGACCTCTTAAACATAAAATAAATGATAAACCATAACACAAGTGCATGTGGGAAAAATCCTTTTGGGAGAAAAATCCTATTTTCTAAAGTAGCCCATTGTATTATTTAGTAAACCATAATTACAATACAATCACAAAGCAATCCCTCATAGTAATATCGCCAAACAAAGATTTGAAAGAATTTTAACAACTTAATAGTGTCTACAAACTCTCACATAACCTTTATCTCAAACACCTATTATATAAGAGATATTTAATATATGAAACCATCCAAAAAAATGGTGCCCAAAATTATCCCCATTCAAATATACCTTATAATTTGTCATAATTGCATCATAAGTTGGTTAATAAGTGTAAATCCCCTTAATTTTTTTTTTACATTCAACAACCTTTTACATTCCCTATGCAAAATTTCAGTGGCTATAACTTTTGATCTAGTGGGCCAATTAGGCCTATTCTTTTTTAAATTGAAGAGCTCAAAGAGATCTACACAAGAAGCACCCCATAGAGAGTGTTAAATGAATGAAAATATTTATTTTTTCCAAAAACAAACTCTATAGCCAAAAAATAAGTTTTCTATTTTATTTTTGAAAATTACACTTTTTTAATCTTAACATTGGGAGCAAGGTTGAGACACCTTAAATTCCAATATTTTTCCACTTGTTGAAAACCTTGTAAGAGAAAATGGATTATCAACATAATTATCTAATTGCTAGGGGCTAAGAGGCCCATAGAATCATATTACCATGTAAATTTTTATGTGCTCACTGGCTTCATTAGTGCATCTATAACATTTTATAAATTGTCAAAAAAAAATAGCATCATTCTCCTATCCTTTACCATATTTTAGAAAAATTGATATTAGACATCAATATTCTTTTTCCTTGCATGAAATTTTAGGCTCTTTGTTAGAAATATAACACTCTTACAATCACAATGAACTCTAATGGCTTCTACCTCTAGTCCAATATTTGAACACAATCTCTTAATGGCTTCTTTACAAGCATGATAAATATTTCATGTACTCTAATTTTGTAGTGGACTAGGAGACTACAACTTGTTTCTTATTCATCCAATTGATTGCACCACCAAACATAGTGAAAATGTATCCACTAGTGGATTTTTTTTTATCAACATCTCTAGCCCAATCTAAATCCATAAATCCATGAATTCAAATCAAATGTCTATTCCCTATAGGATAACCTTAATAGTGTAACAAATACTTAGTGATACCCTAAGAATAATTTAAGACCCTCTTCATTGTATCTCAACATACTCATAGAGAATTGGCCATAAATTAGTTAAGGACTCCCACTACTTGGGAAATGTCTAGTCTTGTGTAGACCATAGGGGTGAGTGCATGAAAATGGTGTACAATAAACTAACCAAATGACCAATTTTTTTTTATCACGCTCATGTTATGTTGAAAATCACATAATATGATCACAAAATACCAAGCCATAACACGAGTGTATTTTGTGCCTTATAAAATGTGAGTGTGTTTTGTAACTGAAAAATTCAAGTGTATTTTATGAGCCACAAAACATGAGTGCATTTTGTGACTCATAAAATGTGAACTTGTTTTGTGGCTTATAAAATGTGCTCACATTTAATAACTTAATTCCACATATCTTGATCCTATTTTTTTCTTTTCTGCAATGCTATATCATTTTATTCCAAATTATTATCATATATTTAACATATTGATAATATATTGGGAGAATAATGGCTTCCCCCCTTTACATGTTAGGCTCTATTGTCATAATTTATTAATTAGATCTAAATCATCTAGCTTATAAATTTCCCTAAGCTCATTTTGACATGTTGTAAAAGTATATTTTTTGCAATTGGGTTCACTAAAAACCTCATTAGATTCTTCGATCCTTGTTTCCCTTGTAGCACTACCATCAAACTGAACACTTAGATTAATTAATTTATTAGTAGTGAATAATGATCTATAAGTTTTAGCCTTTTAGGCATGGAAAAGAGTATACTAGGCCTTTAATTGCTAATATTTTTTTGGGTATCAAGCCTCTTGGTATAGATAAGTAAAATTTTCATGAGAATCAACATGAAAAGAAACAAAATTTTGAGGGTACTCTTGGCTCTTAAAATAACCATGATAATATAAATGAGGAGTTAGGTTGAAGTAGTATGATGAATATTTTTTAATAGAAACATAAATAAATGGTGAGCGAGATAAAAAAATATAGAGGGAGAGAAAGAGAGAGGGAGGATAGATAAAGATAAAGAGAGATAGAGATAGAGATATATAGAGGGAGAGTGAGAAAGATAAAGATGGAGAGGAAGAGAGATAGAGCGATAAATATTGAGAGGGAGAGAAACATACAAACATTATGAGATAAAGAGAGTAGAAAGAGATAGAAGGAGAGGGGGAGGGGGAGGAGGGAGAGAGGTAGATAGGGATAAATAGAGAAAGAGGGGGGAGGGAGAGAAATAGGGATAAAGGATAGAGAGAGAAAAGAGGAAAAGAGAAAAATATAGTGAGATATATATAAAAAGATAGAGAGAGAGGGAGGTCAAGAGACATATAGATATATTGAGATATACATATATATAAAGAGATAAAGGGAGAGGGAGATATAGAGAAATAGAGTGAAAGTGAGAGATAGAGATATAAAGAGAGAGGGAGAGGGATAAATACAAAGAAAGAGAGAGGGTAGATATATGTACAGAGGGATAGAGAAGGGGAAGGGGAAGAGATATATAGAGAAATATATTGAGATGGAGAAGGAGAGAGGGAGAATGATAGACATAGGGAGAGGATGAAGTGATACAAAGAAGGGGAGGATAGTGAGATAAAGGGATAGAGGGAGAGATAGGGATATAGAGAGGGGGAGAGGTAGAGATAAGAAAGAGGGATAGAGATAGAGATAAGAGAGAGGGAGAGATAGAGGAGAGATAAAGAGAGGTAGAGGAAGAGATAAAGAGAGATAGAGAGATAAAGGTAGGGATGAAGAGAGATGGAGAGACATGATAGAGAGGGAGATATAGAGATATAGAGATAAAGAGGGGGAGAGAGAAGTTTAGAGATAAAGAGAGGTACATGAAGAGACAAAGAAAGAGATAAATATGGTGAGAGAGAGATAGAGATAGGGAGGAAGAGAGATGGAGAGAGAGTATAGATAAATAGAGATAGAGAGGGAAAGCTAGAGGTATAAAGAGAAAGAGGGAGAGAGGGATATAAAGAGAGATAAAGAGAGGTAGAGGAAGAGATAAAGAGATGAAAGTGGTGGGGTGAGAGATAAATATAGGGAGGAAGAGAGATGGAGAGAGAGGATATAGAAATAGAGATAGAGATATAGAGATAGAGAGGGAGAGAGATAGAGAGATAGAGAGGGAGAGGGTAAGAAAAATATAAAGATATATAGAGATAGAAAAATGTAGAGAGGGTGAGATAGAGAGATGAAGAAGATAGATATGGAGAGAGTTATATAGAGATAGTGATATATATTAAGAGATAGAGGGAGAGGGAGAGGGGTAGGGAGAAATATAGAGAAAGAGATATGGGAGAGAGATATAGAGGAGAGAGGGGGGAGAGGGGATATATATCTAAAGAGAGAGAGAGTGGCATATAGATATAGTGACATATATATATATATATGTGTGTGTGTGTGTGTGTGTGTGTGTTTGTGTGTATGTACATATATGTGTGTGTATAAGGAGATAGAGTGAGATTAAAGAGAGAAATATAGAGAAAGAGGGTTCAAAGATATAGAGAGAATAGAGAGTAAGATAGGGGCCTATCTTCCTATCTCTTCTCTTGATATCTCTCTAACCATCTCTTTATTTGTATTTATCGCTCTCCCTTTCCCTCTCTCCCTATCCATCTTTCTAGCTCTCCCTCTCTCTATCTCTTATTCTCACTATATATAAAGAGAGAGAGATATTGAGAGATAGACAGAAGATAGAGATAGTGTGAGAGAGATAAAGATAGGGACGAAGAGAGATGGCAAGATAGGATATATATATAGAGATGGAGATGGAGAGGGTAAGAGACATGTAAAGAGATAGTGAGAGAAAAGATAGAGGGTGAGGGTGAGATAAAGAGATAAAGGAGAGGGAGAGGGAGAGGGAGAGGAAGAGATACATATATAGATAGTGAAAGATATATAGAAATAGATAAAAAGAGATGGAGAGATAGAGAGAGTGGGATATGAAAATATAGAGAGGGAAAGGGGGAAAGAGAGATGGGAAAGAGACAGTGTGGGGGAGATATAGAGAGATAGATTCAAAGAGGGAGATGGAGAAAGGGAGATATAGATAAACAACGATGGATGGAGAGATGGAGGGAGAGAGGGTGGGAGAGAGGAGGGAGGGAGATAAAGAGAGGGGAAGGATAAAGAGATAGAGATAGAGGGATAGATAGAGAGATAGAGAGGGAGATAGAGATTTTGTGTGAGAGGGAGAGGGAGAGAAACATAAATAAAATGTGAGTGAAATAAAAAAAATATAGAGGGAGAGGGAGAGGGAGATGGAGAGAGAGATATGGAGGATAGAGAAAGATAAAGTGAGGGAGAGATAGAGAGATATAGAGGGAGAGGGAGAGATAAAGAGGGAGAGGGAGAGGTGGAGAGATAAAGAGATAAAGAGTGAGAGGAAGATAAACATAAATAAATGGTGAGAGAGATAGAAAGATATAAGAGAGGGAGAGATTGGGGGGAGAGAGAGACATGGATGGATGAAGGGAGATAGAGAGGGGTAGGGAGAGATAGGAGTAAAAGGGAGAGTATATACATATATACATATATAATATACTATATACACATATATACATACATATATACATATATATGTGTTTATACATACACACATACATACATATATTTATATATACACATAAACATGTAAACATATACATTTATACATGCATATATACATATATATTATGTATCATGTATATATGTATATACATACATATATAAGTATGCATGTATTATATATGTATATATACACATATAAAAGAATACATATGATTGTATATATGTGTGCATATATACATGCATATATATAATACATACATACATATTGAGGGATAGGGGAGAGGTAGTTATAGAGAAATAGAGAAAGTGAGTGATAGATAAATAGAAAGGGAGATGAATAAATATAGATAAAGAGAGATGGGAGAGAGACATAGAGAGGGAGGGAGAGAGATATATAGAGAGGGAGAGGGAGAAAGATAAAGAGAGGAGGATAAAGAGATAAAAAGTTAGATATATAAAGATGGAGAGGGAGAGATAGATAAAAAGAGGTCGAGGGGCATATAGAGATAGTGTGAGAGAGATAAAGATAGGGAGGAAGAGATATGAATAAATAGGAAAAAAATAGAGATAGAGGGAAAGTTAAAGATATATAGATAGAGAGGGAGAGGGTGAAAGACATATAAAGAAAAAGTGAGAAAGAGAGGTAAAAAATATAGAGGGAGAGTGTGAGATATATAAATAAGAGGGGGAGACATGTATAAAGATAGTGAGACAAAGATAGAAATATATATAGGGAGAAAGAGAGATAAAGAGATAGAGAGGGGGAGATAGAGAGATAGAAATGGAGAGAGATATAAAAGAGATGGGATAGTGTAGTATATGAAAAATGAAACGTATAAAAATTATACCAAACTTTCAAGGTCAATCCTTCACACATACACTAGGATGTATTGATACTCCTAAGAACTATTTACATTATCCTTTATAGTGCTTGAAATATAAACTATCCTATTACAAAGATAAATAATAAATTACTAAAAACTGGTGAAAACAAATGTCTACACAAAAATAATTACAAAAAAATAGAAATAGAAAATGCAAGTTTTGAAGATGATTTTTTGAGTCATAGAGATTCTTGACCTTAGAAACCAACTCTTAGCACAAAAATTCTTGTGATGCACTGTCATCCACTATAGAGTTGTCATCGAAAGTACATATTGCATAGAGGGTGTGTTCAAAATGATGGGGACCAAAAAGTAGCCACCCCACTTTTTGGCCTTATCAAAGCAATAACATGAGCATATTATAGCTCATACTTGTAGAATGGTTCATTAAAGAAATAACACAAGCACGTTATCAAAACTTGCATTATTACTCATTAAAGAAATAATGAGAGTGTATTATAATGCACTCACATGATTTCTTATTAAAGCAATAAAAACAAAAGACACTCTTCATTTTGCATTTTTATTCATCTCATAGCCTACAAACCCTCCCAACTGTGCTTGTGTTCTTGCAGAGTTTATTTTGCACCATTTTTTTTTCCAAATCTTCGTCAAAATGCTGAGGGGGTCAAAGGACGAGTATTTTTAGTTTTTAGTGTCAAATTTGTATTAAATAGGTAGATTGAATTAGATTTTTAATTAAAATTTATTTAATTTTAAGGAGTTGATAATCCACCCCTAAATCTTCAAAATCCCAATTCACCTCATCATGAAATCCCTCCTGAATAAAATCCACAACAAACATCTCCTACAATTCCTCATCATCCTTGTTATACCTTGTTTCTTGGTTACTGAGTTACGTTTAACTTCATGAGTGAAAATGTTGACAAATGCAATTGTGACTTTAATATGTTTACTAGATGAAAGTAATATGTAGTTATGCAATAACATGTTATTGGTTTCAAAGGAAAGAGTATGTTTTGTATTGATGGAATGCAATGAAAGAATATGGAATACAATGTGAACATTCTAATGCTTTGTCGATACAGATGTTTAATGATGCAAGTGGATTGCATGTGAAGGTTTGACTACTAGTATTATGTGCTAAGTTGGATACAAGAACATGTTCAAGCCTCCAAAAGAGAGGGGGAGTATCACTCAGGAGAGGGGCTTGGTCTGGTAACCTTTAATAAGACCTAAACTGAGCTTTCACACACACACACACACTTCTACTCAGGATAATAGTTGGGAAATAGTAAGTTATCCTTAATTTCTTGTTTGTGTATGAATTAGAAGATGTTATAACCTTGTCCATGAATGTTTTGAATGGGTTATATGAATGAGTCTCTTTTCTTATGTGAGTTCTTCATTATGTGTTTATACTTAATCGATGAGTTACATCTATACACTTCATGTATATATGTTTGATCAATATGAACGTGTTAATATCAAAGTGTGATATATATAGTATACACATATATATATGTATATGCATATTAACATAAATGTATGTATCGACGTAATAGAAACATCCATACAAGTGTATGTGTGTATATATATATACGTACACACCCATACCTTATTATATGCAAAATATGAGGATACATATGAGTATCCATAAGTCGAATGATACAAATGATACAACTCTATTAACTTGTGAATTATGAATATACATACATATATATATATATACATGAAACTCATGGTGTATATAAATATATATATTATGTAATGTTTCTCTAGCGTTGAATTATCTTATAGCGCATAGCAATCTAAGCTTAGTTTATGATAAATAGCGCACAACATATTATAAGTGAAACAACGCTAAACTAAATAGTGCATGTTTATATATATTTGAATGGAGTTTAAAATATTTAAAGATCATAGTAGTATGAATATAGGCAACACCATATTTAAAGCACTTATTAACCAGTGGCTTCCAAAAGTGTAAAGAGTTGTTGCCAAAGGCTTTGTCAAAGAAAACAATATCAAATGTTTATGCATAGGTAATAGTCGACTAAGTCAAAACAGTAAACTATCGACCAAATAATGTGGGACGAATGGAATAAGGTGACACCAAATTGCGAAAGAAATGAATCAAATAGAAGTTTATTCTAAGTATGAATTTCCAGAATGTAAAGCATATGAAATATATGGAATTCGTCAAGAGTGCAGCTGTCTATACAATTCAACCTGTAGGGAAACATATACCTTGCATTTCTAATTGTATTTCTTGTTGTTCATTTGTGATGAACGACTCATTCACTTGGTTGTTGTGTATGTGTTCCTTATACATTATTTTTAGTTGCCACTTTTTAATTACCTTGCTTAGTCAAATCATTTGAGCCGAGAATCCTCATGCCCTATTTCTAGCCTTTAGTTGTTGATTCTTGTGTATAAATAGAGGAGATATCTACCTCATTGGGGACACACATATTTGCATTCTTGTTGTGATTTTCTAAGTTATTATATTTTGATTTCCTAAGTTGTGTGAGAGAGAGTTTCTGAGAGAATTGAAAGAGGATTTTGGGAGAGAGTCTTTGGTAAAGTGGGAGAAAGCTACTTAGGAGATGCTTACTGATTTGGGAAGGTTGTATTGGGAAATCATATCGATCAATTGGAGCATTGCATAAATAGACATGCTAAATTCTACTCTTTTATACTTTACGTTTTGAAGAGATTGTGAGACATTAGTTGTCTTGTTTGGAAAATTAGATCAACTGCTTATTAGGGAAAAGTTATTTTAAACTTATGTGAAAATGAAAGATTTCTTGTTGCACTTAGTGAGAATGTCATCATTAAATTTTTAGAAAACCTTGAATGATAATCATTACTTGATTAAATACTCATGTCTCCTTGAAATAGGAAGCGAATCTTAACCCCAGTGTTAGGGTATAAACTAAAGGTTATATCAATATTCAATGATAGGGATGAGGGATGTATTTTTGGATATATCTTATTTTGAATTAGAATCTAGTCTTGGAATTCTAGAAGGGAACTCACATACCGGAAACCCAAAGCCATGATGAGTAGAGAACTTGTAGGTGAAAAAGAACAAACCCTTCTCAGGCTTTTGTCCTCCATATTTTATAAAAATATAGAAAACATGAGAATATTTGTGATATATTGAAAAAGAGGCTTTTATGATGGTCACTTGATTGTTACACTAATTTTTGTTGGAAACCCTAAGTTAGGAATAACCTATTTTGTAGGGTTTTCTATGTGACTATTGATTGAAGCAAATAATTTGGGATTAACCTATATGATCTAATTGGTCATTTGATTGTTGATTATACTTTCAATTGGAGTTGATTTATTGTTGAAACCATACTTTTGAGTGAGTCCTTTATGGATATGATTATCCTTTGATTGAGGTCATTTATTGATGAAATTATACTTTGATTGAAGTCATTTATTGTTGAAGGTTATACTTTTGAATTGAGGTCATTTGTTGATAAGTTTATACTTTTGAAGGGAGTCATTTAATGTTGAGATAAAACCTTGATTTGAGACTTTTATATTTGGGATTATACCTTTGTTACTAGAGTCATTTAGTGATGTGGCATTAAATGCTATTCTATATGGGTTTTTGATAAGTAAGAGTTACTATGAGTTACTTAAGTATAAGTTTCATAGTAAACATAGAGGTAATAGGTTATTCCCAGTGTTATGATAATCCAATGAAGGGGATATCCTATGCATAGGGTATGAATGGTCATATAAAAATCAAGCTAGGAAGGTGAGTGAGCATGTGGTGTACACTCTGAAATTAAGAGTGATGAATACTTTGGTCAAAGTAGTGTAAGTTGCCATTGTTTACATTGTTAGTTCACTATGATCCAAATTTACATACTAGATAGGGAATGCCATATGTGTAGGTTGTAGCCATCATATGATAGATCTAGAATCATTTAGGGCACATCACCAATCTCAGAGAAGGTCAATGCTATTATAGAGTTACCAAACCAATCTCTTCATCGAAGGGAGGGGTATCTTACCACCATATATGTGGGCGTAATAAGTCTGTGATTGGAAGAAAAGTGCTTGAGTGATGCTTCTCCTCATCAGTTGGCAACCAAAATTTGGAATGAGAATATCTAGGACTATTCATATACCTAGTGCTAGTGAGCTCATGGAAGCTATGTAAGTATTTATGTACCCATTTCTATGGAAGATTCTAAAAGAGGAAATGTAATCATGAATTTATGTATTATATTATCAATACTTGGAAAGTTGAAATACTTTGTTGTAATGCAATGGGAAAGTTTGGAATGATGTTTATTTTAAATGTGCATATTATTTATATGTATGAAAAGAAAAAATTTATTGCTAAGTGTTGGCATCATAATTTTATTTACGTGAGGTTAAAAGCATAGTAAAATTATTGGGTGGAACCTATGGGCTTGTTACACATGGCATTAGAGAAACCAAGTTTAGCTCTGGAGCCTATGGGATCATTACGTAAATAAAATGTAAACCTTATTGGAAGTTAAAGGTTGAAAGGTTCTTATGCCAAAATGGAAAGAGGAAAAGAGCGAAGAGGAAACAAAAGGAAAGATAAGATTCCTAAAAAATTATTTAAAGTTTGGATTAGGAAGAATTATCCTTGAAGTTGAAAACTCCTAAATCAACAACTTTATTATGATATACCTTGGATTGCGGAAGATTATATAACCAAGTTCAATAGAATGGTTTTGGAGGATTGCAAAAGGGTACCTTCACCCTATGAAATAGTTAAATGACTCTGAGGGATAGAAAGGATTAAAGTAATCTCCCTCATTGAAAGTAGCCAGTAGTTGCAAAAAGTTCTAGGATTTTGGATTAAATAGGGATGTTATGAAACTATGAGCATGCATTATTGGCATAAATTGGAAATACAACCAAAGAAATAAGTCAAAATTTTGTGAATCAAAATCAACTAGAGAGGTATCTAGGAGATTGGATAACCCTTGAAAAATCTGATTTAGTACAAGATTAATATCTTGCATATTAATTAAAAGGATTAGGTTGATATCTTAGAATAGGGTTAGAGACCAGATTGGTTAGTAAAGGGAAACACCTTAAAAAGGTGAAGATGGAAGCCGACATGATTCCACCAACCGAAATAGGCAAGGATAATTTGGAGTTCTAATAAGGAAAACAAGCCAAGAAAATTTGGAGTGTTTAAGGTTATGGGAAAATAAAGTCATGAAGAATTAGGAAAAAATAACTTGGAAGGATGATTACAAGTTGGGAACCAAAAAGTGAATCAAACTAATCCAATAAAGGCTCAGTTAGAACATAGTTAGTATGAAAGTTTAGATTAAACTCACTAACTAGTCAACAAAAGTGAACTTATGTTTGAATGTTCCAAGAAGGAAATTAGCTATGGAGGGAAACTATGTGTCAAAACAAAAGTTGAATAACTTGGAAACAACTCACAAAGGAGAAGGCACAATTGATATAGGGATCCTTAGGCAAGCTCATTAACACATCAACAAAAGGGTCTTTGTGGATGTGGGATATTCTTCTACTATGGTTAAATGACTATTAGTATACAAAGAAGAGAGAATTAGAATGAAACACTAGAGTACCTCTTAGCTTGTAAGTTGTTGATTATTCATTAGATCTCAATATAAAGGATCCAACTATTGAATCAAAGATATTAGAAGGTGATGAAGAATCCAAATTTGGAAATGAAAAATTATATTCAAGGCATACTATGGAGGGTGAGAAAGGCAAGTAATGGTCGATCAACTATCAAAAGTCAACAAAAATGAATGATAAACTAATTCAATTTGGGGAAAGAAAATGTTTGCTAAGAGTTCAACTTTAAGATGACCTAATATTGTGGAAACACTAAGGGGGGGAGAAGGAGAGTAGTTAGACTTGGATAAAGTACCCTGTACAATGAAGTTTATTAATGTATTTTCAACTCAGAAGAACTTTCGACTTCTTCGTAAGTCATGATTCAAAGACCTACAATCAAAGTATTAGATGATCACAACAAGGTTGGTAAAGTTAAAAGGATAAGGTATTGGAATTATTGGAGAAAGGTAGTGGAAAGGTCAAGGTTTATGACCAATGAGAAATAAATATTCGCAACACAAATTCTATATGAAATTGTTTCAGAACAACAAATTGTTAATATCATAGATACTTTGGAGAAAGATAGGCAGTATACTTGATCAAGAAGGCAAGAATATTTCCTATGTAATAGAAAAGGGAAGAATTATATACTCATGTTTATGAGCTATCAATAAATGTTCATGATTGGAAACTAGGAAAGTAATAATTGCTGACATCTTTTGGAAGAAAATGTCAAGTCAACATGATTAGGTGAGAATTTCTGCTCGAACTAGTATATATGCTCATCGAAGGAAATAAATTCAGCTGAAAATTAGATTACAACTTTGGAAATGAGCAAAGTACGAAAGAAATCCAGGGTATGGATGACCTAGGATGAAGGAGTTTCATCTCCACAACAATATTTAATAACTATATTTTGAGAATCAAATGTGGTATAAGTCCATGGAAGAGGTCTCACTAGTCAAGATGGACTATTATGAATCAGAGAAGAAAAATATGTACCCAAAATTTGGGAGATTAAAGAATGAATGAGGTGAATTCATTTCATACTTAGGACACACAGTTATGGAAAAATTGTTTGACGAATAGGAAACCACTAAAACTAGAAAGGGATAGAGTAGGATGTTGTAAATTATGTAGCAAGTTGTTGTCCAATATGCTAGAGGATATAGATAGGGTGTTGTCATCGACAAGACTTGTATACTCTTATGAAACTCTATAGGGGAAAGTGGTAGATCATAAGAAAAGTTTTTTTTTTTTTTTTTTGATGGAATTCACATAATAATATGGTGGATAGACTCACCAAGGTAACCAATATAGATTGGGAAATTTGATTTATAGGATATTAGTCCTAAACAACTTATTGTGTGGAGCAGTTGCGTAATGTTCCTAAGAAGGTTAACTCAAATGAGGAAAAGCAAGTAATGATAGGGTTATGTGTAAACCATGATCATCTAATGAAAAATCAATTGAAATAATGCTCAAGTTATTACTTTAAGCTAGCTAGTTAGGAAAACGGATAAATCCAATATTAGAGGATTTGAGGAATATTTTTAGAAAAAAATAAACTTATATCATTATACGAAAGAAGGGTTGAAATTCCTAAAAGCTGAATGAAGCTAGGACCAAAAATGGTCATAATTGGAATAATAGATCAAAGGATCAAGAAAACTTTGTGGATTCAAAGCTTAAATTATGAAGCAGTATAATTATTCTTAAGGTAGATGGTTGTTTCAGTGAAGGATGATCTCAACTTCTGAGTTGTTCGATGGCGTAAACACCAAAAGAGAGGATGGGACCCATAGTGTAGTGTACAATGCACTGACAATCCTTATCTATTTGGGTTACACTAAGGATAAATTCATTAGTCAATGAGAACGTGTTTTCCAGTCATTACGATATAGGTTTCATATAGGATATGGTCACTATTTTACTTATGAGGTACAAAGGAGTTAATATAATTATGGTGTATAGTTCTTTAAGGGAAGGTATGCGTGAAGCACACAAGTTCTCCCTATATGATAAGTTTAGACCCTCAGTGCAAGGTCCAACATGGATGAGATTGCAAAAGGTCATACTTTGAGGGAATAATGCTTTGTTATTAATAAAATATGCTTATATTTTACTTTAGATTTTATATATCTATATGTTTAGCACTTTAATCATCAAGGATGATGATTCACAAGGGGGGAAGTATGTTACACCTCGTTTCCTAGTTACCGAGTTACTTTTACCTTCATGAGTGAAAATGTTGACAAATGCAATTGTGACTTTAATATGTTTACTAGATGAAAGAAGTATGTAGATATGCAATAAGATGTTATTGATTTCAAAGGAAAGAATATGTTTTGTATTGATGAAATGCAATGAAAGAATATGGATTGTAATGTGAACATTCTAATGCTTTGTTGATACAAATGTTTAATGATGCAAGTGGATTTCATGTGAATGTCTGAATATTGTTATTATGTGCTAAGTTGGATACAAGAACAGGTTCAAGCCTCCGGAAGAGAAGGAAAGTATCACTCAAGAGAGGGGCTTGGTTTGGTAACCTTTAATAAGATCTAAACTTAGCTTTTACACACACACACACACACACACACACACTTCTAGTCAAGATAATAGTTGGGAAATAGTAAGTTACCCTTAGTATTGTTTGAGTATGAATTAGGAGATGTTATAACCTTGTTTGTGAATGTTTTGAATGGGTTATGTGATTGAGTCTCTTGTCTTATGTGAGTTCTTCATTACGTGTTTATACTTAATCGATGAGTTACATATATACACCTCATGTATATATGTTGATCAATATGAATGTGTTAATATAAAAGTATGTTATATATAGTATACGAGTATATATATGGATACATGTATATTAAAATACTTGTATGTACATTTCCATTACATTGATACATGCAAGTATGTTAATATCAAATGCTTATTTACAAGTAATAGTTGACTGAGTCAAAAGAGTGAACCATTGACAAAATAATGTGGTGAGAATGGCATAAGGTGGTGCCAAACTAGGAAATAAATGAATTGAATAGAAGTCTATTCTCAGTATGAATTTCCAAATTGTAAAGCATATGAAATATATGGAATCAGTCAAGAGTGCAATTTTCTATGCAAGTTGACCTATAGGGAAACATATACCTTCAATTTCTAATTGTCTTTCTTGCTTTTCATTTGTGATGAACGACTCATTCACTTGGTTGTCTATGTGTTCCTTGTACATCATTTTTAGTTGCCAACTTTTAATTACCTTACTGAGTCAAATCATTTGAGCTGAGAAGTATCAATCCTCATTCCCTGGTTCTAGCCTTTAGTTGTTGATTCTTGTGTATAAATAGGGGAGATATCTACCACATTGGGGACACACATATCTACATTCTTGTTGTGATTTTATGAGTTATTATATTTTGATTTCTTGAGTTGTGAGAGAGTTTTTGAGAGAATTGAGAGAGGATTTTGGGAGGGAGTATTTGGTAAAGTGGGAGAAAGTTACTTGGGAGAAACTTACTAATTTGGGAAGGCTATGTTGGGAAACCATATTGATCAATTGGAGCATTCCATAGACGGGAATGTTATATTCTACTCTTTAATACTTTACGTTTTGAAAATATTGTGAGATATTGGTTGTCTTGTTTGGAAAATTAGATCAATTGCTTATTAGGGAAAATTTATTTTAAACTTATGTGAAAATGAAAGATTGCTTGTTACACTTAGTGAGAATGTCATCATTACATTGTTGGAAAACCTTGAATGATAATCATTACTTGATTAAATACTCATGTCTTCTTGAAATAGGAAGAGAGTCTTAACCTTAGTGTTAGGGTATAAACTAGAGGTTATATCAATATTCAATGATAGGGATGAGGGATATATTTTTGGATATATCTTATTTTGAATTAGAATATGGTCTTGGAATTCTAGAAGGGAACTCACATGCCGACAACCCAAAGCCATGATGAGTAGATAACTTGTAGGTGCAAAAGCACAAACCCTTCTTAGGGAATTGTCCTCCATATTTTTATACAAATGTAGAAAACACGAGAATATTTGTGATATATTAAAATAGAGGCTTTTATGATGGTCATTTGATTGTTACACTACTTTTTGTTCAAAATCCTAGGTTAGGAATAACCTATTTTGTATGGTTATCTATGTGACTATTGATTGAAGCAAATAAGTCAGGATTAACCTATATGATCTATTTGGTCATTTGATTGTTGATTATACTTTCAATTGGAGTCGATTTATTGTTGAAACCATACCTTTGAATGAGTCCTTTATGGATATGATTATCCTTTGATTGAGGTCATTTATTGATGAAATTATACTTTGATTGAAGTCATTTATTGTTGAAGGTTATACTTTTGAATTGAGGTCATTTGTTGATAAGTTTATACTTTTGAAGGGAGTCATTTAATGCTGAGATAAACCCTTGATTTGAGACTTTTATAGTTGGGATTGTACTTTTGGTACTAGAGTCGTTTAATGATGTGACGTTATACTATTCTGTATGGTTATTTGAGAAGAGTTACTTTGAGTTACTTAAGTAGAAGTGTCATTGTAAAAATAGAGGTAATAGGTTATTACTAGGGTTAGGATAATCCAATGAAGGGGATATCCTATGCATAGGGTATGAATGGTCACATAAAAATCAAGCTAGTAAGTGTTAGGGTTAGAGATGGCAAATCTAACAATTAAATGCAGATTTTATATAATAAACAGAGAAACTAAAACATGCACAGAATAAATCATAACACAAAATTTAACGTGGTTCACCCAATCTGGGCTACATCCACCAAACCGCAGCCATCCAATACTTTTATTATCCAGTGAAAAACTTATTACAATATTGTGAATAATCGTGTTTTTCATCATACAGTAATACCCATCCGAACCCCTTTTTAACAAGCTTAGAAGCTTCCAGATTTTTGGTTCTACAAAATCGGATTTTTCTTTTTTCATTGATTTTTCCCTTTTCGACCCTCAAAGAAGGTCACTGG
>VDFB02185157.1:47073-80304 GCA_007258455.2 Sequoia sempervirens | reverse complement strand
TTTTTCTCGAGGGCTACCGCCTCCGAACCCCCGCCCGAGGCCCGGCCCGGCCCCGGACCCCGACAAGGTCAAGGGGCCGAGATGTACAGTATACCATGGGCTATACAATATAGCATGATCAGTCGCCACATACCAACAGTAAGGTGGGTGAGCATGTGATGTACACTATGAAATTAAGAGTGATGAATACTTTGGCCAAAGTAGTGTAAGTTTCCACTGTTTACACTACTAGTTCACTATAATCCAAATTTACCTACTAAATAGGGAATTTCATATGCGTAGGTTGTAACCATCATATGACATATCTAGAATTGTTTTGGACATACCACAAAGCTCAAAGAATGTCAATGTTATTATAAGGTTACCAAACCAATGTCTTCATCGAAGGGAGGGCCATCTTACCACATGTGGTAGATGTGAGGGGGATCATAATAAGTCTGTGGTTGGTGGAAAAATGCTTGGGTGATGCTTCTCCTCATCAGTTGGCAACCAAGATTTGGAATGGGGATATCTAGGACTATTTGTATACCTAGTGCCAATGAGCTCATGGAAGCTATGTAAGTATTTATGTACCCATTTTTATGGAAGATTGTAAAAGAGGAAATGTAATCATGAAATTATTTATTATATTATCAATACTTTGGAAAGTTGAAATAATTTTTTGTAATTCAATGGGAAAGTTTGGAATGATTTTTATTTCAAATGTGCATATTATTCATATATATGAAAATAAAAAATTTATTGCTAAGTGCTGGCATCATAATTTTATTTACATGAGGTTAAAAGCATAGTAAAATTATTGGGTGGAACAATTGGGCTCATTACAATCCTCCATGAACACAACAAAACATAATAGGTAAAATTAAAAATAATAGAAAATAACTTGAGAATTTGATTGCAAGGTTGAAAGATTTTGTAGGAACAAATTCACATAGGACCACCCTTGCTCAATCATTGCAATCCAGAGTGTCCCATGTAGAATTAGTTATTGATAAAATAAATAGTTGGTTTGATAAGATGTAAGAACACAAATAATTTTATTCAAACAAATTATCATATTGCAGAGGAGGAAATTTGACACCCCAAAATGGCGTGATCTCAAAAGGTGAATTTTCCTCGGCTACCTTAGGGATCAAAAATCAAGAGAAAAAAATGGAGAGACAAGGGATTTTTGTTTATATTTGATGTTTTATATGAAATAAAAATAAGCGAGTTGTAGAAACTGAAAGAGTAGGTTGTAGAGGTTCTTTGGACAAACCAACAAGCTCCCAGCCAAGGACAACAACATGGTGTGTGAGTGTCCCCGCAGTGTGTTGTAGTCTTGTATAGATAAAAAATTGAGTATATAATATAAAGAATGTAAAGAAACAACTAACTATCCGATTGCTAAAATATTAGGAAAAGTACAAAATAATAATAGAGCGACAATGAACACAAACTAAACTAGATGGAAAGGAAATGGCAAAAAAAGGAAGAAAGGAAACTCATAAGAAGTCCACGAATGAAGCCTCCCATAATGTTACAACTTTAAAACCTACACATAGAGACGAGAAAATGGTTGGGGCTGTTTTAGGGGCTTTCCTTGGTCAAACCCTCGCATGTGTGTTCCCACCTCCACAGATAGCCATATAGATAGAGATAAAAGAAAATGATAAGATAAAGAGAATAGATAGTCAAGCTAGAATAATAATATGATGCTCAAAGTAAAAAATGATAATGCAATATAAAATAATGTAGTTACCCTCCCTTTAGTAAGATAGTGATACCAAAAGGAAGAGCATGCAACATCCAAGACATGATAGGAATGCCAAAATGTTGGTGTAGAGAGAAAGAGAACAAAGAATATGATAAAGAGAGTGCAAGAACTTGAGATTGAGAGAATGGGAATGAAAGAATGAGAGAATGATTGCTAGAGAATAAGATAGATAAAATCCTTGAGAGAATAGGAGGTTTGAAATGGGTATAGGCATGCAAAGGGGCATTTTTGACATGTTTGAAAGTTGTAGAGGCATTACACTTTGCTAGAAAGTGGGAAGTGTAACATCCAAATGACTATAAAGTCAAGAATCTTTTCAAGATGTTTATGTGGCATGTAGAAATCTATGCATCACATGATTATCCACAATAGAAGTTCACTTTAACAATAAAAATGAAAGGGTTAATGAAAAAATTAAGATTAAGCAAATCATATATTGTATTATCAAATTCAATTAATCTAAAGGGGAGGTTATGGAATGCAAAATTGTATGGGATGCAATTTTTGGCATTATATTTTCTCCCACTTTAGTAAGCATATGTATTCTAACAGATGTGAGCTAAAGTAGAGAGAAAGAGGTTGAAGATAATATATCCAGGATGAAGAGGACGTATGCCATTGATCTAGTATACACAATTGAGAAGTTGAGCCAAGAAACAAAGAGGACATGGGTCTTCTATCTTGCAATGATCATTATAATCTCCCCACAAACATGTTAGTTGTAGACAAACATGTTAGCTGAAAAATCCAAAAGTAGACATGATAAAATCTAATTAGATAAATGTTACCAAATTTTCACTACAACTCAATTGGTGGAGCTGGTTAAATTTGGTTATATCTTAAAGTGAAAGTACAGTTATTTCTACATGTGCTTTAAGTGTTGTTGACACTATATTTATCAAATACCAGTTGTGCAATTTTTTTGAGAATAACTGAGTTTCAGAGGTATTTTTCAAATGCCTTACAAATCAAGTGGAGTACAAAACAAAATATACAAGTGATTAGGCATATCAATTGCTTTCATTTATTTCATGATGCTATTCACATTAAATAATTTCATTTGATTGTGAGAATACAAATGATGGTGCAAATTTGTATTTTGATGCATTTATTTTATAATGAAAACAAAAGAAGAAAACTTTAAAGTCCACACAAGCCATGGAGATAACTAAAACCATTCATTGCAAGAAATGAAACATACAACTAAAAGAAATAAGTAGATAACATAGAACATATCCGTCATTGCCTATAATTGATCTTCAATTGATGGTTTGTAGCTTGCTCCATCTTACTTTCGTTCCTGAGTGTACCTGCAAAAGATTGAGAAAGGGGTCAATTAAGAGCTCGGGATATGAACTATACTACATGCCCTACTAACAGAGATATAATTCATTCCTTGAAATGCATGAAATCAACTAAGAATGAAGAGTGTAGTAATAAGAGCCTGGAAATGAAACATCACATCATGGAAGCTTTCAAATTTCATTTATTTTGCTAACATTGTTTGTTTCCTGTGTAGGTATAGGAAAAGTCATGAAGTTAATCATCATATGAAGACATAAAGCATGTGGAGTAAAATGGGATCCCACAAGGGTAGAGCTTAGCATGCTTCCCCTTAAACATTACAGATGGGGTTGAGTGAAGGAATACATTATCATGCTCATTTGAGCTAGTCAACTGAAGGAGTAAAATAAAATTTCAGTCATCAAAGTAATTAAGTTTATTGTTCACTCATAACAATCAAGGAGCACATTGTTTTGAATGCTTTGTAGAAGAACAAATGCATAGAACAACCTATTCTTAATGGAACATAAAAATGCATAAAGAGTTCCAAGATAGGGAAGAGTGTTATCATCTGATCAATGTATGCATAGTATAGGTGAGAAGTAATTATGGAATTCTTGTTTTATGCCTCACCAAAGAGATCTTTGTATAAAGTTCAAAACAGGAATAAGAAGACATTATTTAGGGGTCTTTGTTTGAAAGCAATCATCCATTAAGTGGTGAAATAAGCAAAAAAAATTTAAGTTGAAAGTGCATTGATTAATTATGTTTGATAAAGAGAAGTAGATGATACAATGAAGACAACAATATCATTTCAGCTGTGAGTGGAGAAAGGAACCCAGCTGAAGGAGTAAATTTCATTATTGGTTTCTTGCATTCTAATGTAAGTCTGCATTCATGATTCATTTTATAGTAGACATCATCAAGAAATGAAAAGCATGACATTGTGAATACCTACTGCAATAAGGACAATAAGCTACATATTTATTTCCATTCTACCTATGCACTCAAAGGACAATCAAGCATGAGTGACTTATGAATAACACATCATTAAAGGAAGAGTATGATATTCTCAAAAAAGTGAAATGCAAAGGCCATTCACACTGATAAACCCACTTTGGGGTTGTGTCTTTTAGAGACATTCTACATAATTGAAATACATCACAAAAACAATTTAGATGTTCATTGGAAAATAATTTTTTGCTACCGTGTGAAGTTTTATAAACTTGGTTGTTGATAAGGATGTAGGAAAAATTCTAGTATAAACATCAACTTAGGTTTTGGTGCAACAAAATGGACCATCTCATGTAGTTGTTTATTCAGAGTAGATATAGTGCAATAACATGGCATTGAATCATTTTGCAAACTCTGAAGTTGTTTTCAAATTAAAAGGAATCCATCTAGAGTTATCATGTATTTCAAGTCTCTACAAGTAAAAGCTACAAGAAGTGTGAAGAATCAACATGCAAATGTGAAGCTACAACCCATGAAGGACTTAGGTTTAAAGAGAAGTGCATAAATCAAGAGTATTTGTCCTTTTGGAAAACAGGTTACCCATGTTGGTTTATCATCTCAAAATGCTAAATACAATCAAAGGTGGTGTTCATTTCAAAATAGTTATAACCCACAAGTGCAATGTTGCTACAGAATAATAGAGATATTTTCTTGCATTTTCACAAATACCCTCATGAGGGTTTCTAATTAAAATTCAGATTTACCACTATTTTCAGTATACCTGCATTGGGTTTTTGAAAAACATGCAGTTTATGTTTGAAATGTAGAATGCCCATGTAAGAATTTTAATTTAAAATGCATTTTCTTCAAAAATAACATTTACCCATGTAACTTGGGTTTTTGACAAAAATTAGAATGACAAAGAAAGTGAAATATCATGGTTGATAGAACTCGAGTTTTGGAGAGACCAGAGAAAGATTGATTATTTCTTTGAAATACAATATACCCACATTGAGTTTTTGTTTCAGAATTACAATAGAGGTAAAATGTGATCATGGGTCAAGCCCAGAAAGGTTCTAGAATGTCTGTTTGAGCATGAATGGCTATGGCCTAGAGAGAGATTTTGGCTCTTAGAATGGTCACCATTTCACAGAGGATAAGCCCATTATAGTTTTCCATCAAATCTAAAATACCTAAAGCAAACAACAATTATAATGTAGGGAATGCTTTATAGAATTCATATCAAGAGTCTACAGGGCATGACCTATGTGATGGCCTATAAGCTTACAAATGGAAATCAACCTTTTGCAGAAATATAAATCTTTTATAAGCTTTTGTTTTAAGAAGAAAATGCCAAGATCAATACAAGAGAACAATAAAACTTACCATTCATGCCTGTAGAAGACTAAGCAAATGGCAACCAAGCTCTCATAGAGCTTCCAAAGGAAAGGTTGACCTCACTCTCATGGCGGCTAGTGAGAAAAGAGAATACATAAATTCAAAGATGCATCAAAAAATATGTTATAGCCACGGCCTGTGAGGCCATTTTTCTCATCAAAAGACCCAAGGAGCAAATTAAATGCCAGTCGAAACTTACCATGAGTATTTGAGGCCAAGTCTGCTTAGAATCAAAGGATTGGAGGCTCGAATGGAGTCTCAAAACTAAAACCCTAGCATGGTGGCGACACATTTTCCTCTCAACAGAGTTGTCTTTCCAAAGTGGCAAAGTGTGAAATGGTGATTTTAGGGTTTGCATTGATGTTTTGTTCTTCTTGTGCCCTAATTCGAACTTGGGGTTTACCATGGTTTAAAATATCAAACTTAATGCAATGTCTTAGATGACCAAATTTCTTCATGCCTAGGTTCTTAAGTTAGGTTTTGATTTATTCCCAAGTGCCTTGGTTTATTTTTATTTTTTTAATTGATTTTAAAGAAATAAATTAAATAGAAATGTTGAAAACATTGGTGCCTTGGAGAATATTTTAATGCCTTAGGTACTTTTTCTTTTATTGATTTTTTAGAAAATCAATTGGGATGAGATAATGTAATGGTGGAGATTAATATGCATTATTTATATGATTTTTCTAAGAAAAATCAAAATTGTAAAGGATATTAAGTTGTATTTTTGCAAAGATTTCCAAATCTTAAATTGCAAAAATAAGTCAAATTGAGAGAATATAAAAGTTGCAGATCTTGTAAAGCAAGAATAAAACAATGCTTTATTAATTGTTTTATTTCTTTGCTATTATTAGCAGATTGGTGAGTGATCTTTTCTCTTGGTCGGATTTGAGCTTTATGATGAAGAGATAAAGTGTTTTATTTGCTTTAAAGCAGATTTCACCTATTTTTAGAGGCCTTAGGGTATGCACATGCAAAAAGTGTGACTTTTTCACTTTTTTTGCCACATTTTTGGGTAGTTTTAGATGCTTTTCCTTGAGCTTTCTTCTTGTGCTCAAATTAGTGTTTTGAGATATATCTTGAAGAAAAAATTAGTGTTTTTCTAAGGGAGATTATTGTTTCTTGGTTTGATGCACATTCTGAGAGCTTGTAAACTTTTGTACTGAGTTTCAAACTTTGGCATACTCCTTCAGTTCAATAAAAGCAGCATTCCTATCTCCAATTTTTGTCTCTATTTGCAGTTTTAGTATGATGTCTACAATGTGATTCTGTGTATAGATCCTTTTCATGTCCTATTATTGCAGATCATTGATACTGAAAGTTCATTTAATGCAGGTTGCATGTTGTGTTTAAGTCTAAACCTTCATGCAAATCAATTATGTACTGGGTGTTCATGAGAGATTGTGAATTCATTGTTGTTTTCTGAAGATTGTTTGTGGGTAGAATATCAAAGTCACCATTAAGTTTTGGAATCATATTAGATAGGTTTTACATTTCAATCATATTATCTATCCCTTTTCCCAAAAAGTCACTTAGAATAGGATTTATCATTCAGACAACCAACTCACTCTAGAGATTCTGTTTTCACATAGAGCACCCACATCTGAAAAGGGTTTCCATGTTTCAACAAATAGTTTTATTTTTTGCAAATCTAACAAAGGGTACATATCTAATTGTTCACAGTTTTTGGCACGCCCGGTGGGACTCTGAAAATCAATTTCAAAGAAGTATTCAATATTCTAAAGTTGATGTTTGGTGTATGTAGCAAGTTGTTCAACCTTTTGGAGGCTCGTTTCAATATACCTGGCGACTTCGTTTCTGATTTTTGGCATGCAGACTTAGTTCAACCCATGCATGAGAAAAGTACAAACCAGATCAAGTTCTGCACCTTTTGAATACTGATAGTTGTCCCCACCATGAAGGAGAGGAAAAACAACAAAGAGGTTGTTTGAAACACCTGCGAGGTCAAAATCAACACCTCTCATTTTTAGCTTTTTGGTTTTATCACCAGGAGTTCCTGTTCCTATAGATCAAGCACCGCCAATGGTAGCACCAAGACACCACCCGTTTGCACCTTTTAACGAGGGCATCCTATTAAATATTATTCAACATGACAACATCCTAGTTGTAGCACTCAAAAGTCTACCATACTTTACTAGGGAAGATCACACAACACGTGTTGACCATATCCGAGGCGTCACCACCTTATGCTCAGTTCACAATGTCACTCAAGAGAACGTGGCACTGAGGCTTTTGGCTGCATCATTGAAAGGGAAAGCCTTGTAGTGGTTTAGAGGTCTTCGGCCAAACTCCATCGCAACGTGGGATGATTTGGGTGATGGATTACACCACCAATTCAAGGATAGGTCAGATAACCTATCCTTGTTAAAACAATTGAGCACGATTCAGAGGGCGCTGGATGAACACTTGGCTGATTTCAACTACTGATTCTAGAGAACATGGGACAAAATCCCTACAATGATAAAGCCTTTACTAGCTCATGCTTTTCTGTTTTTCTTAAAAGCCTTAAATAGAAAATTTTTAGTCATGACTCAATCTATGGGTGGGAACACACTCCCTAACGCTTATGACATTGCCATTAGAGTTGAGAATTGTCTCATACAAGCTAGAGATATAGCCCCTAGGCCTCCTATGCCCTTATTTCCTAAAATATAGTCACCTATTCCTATCACTCTACCGCCTTTAGCTATTGTCCTGCCTGTTCCAACAATAGGTCATCAAAATGAAGCCCAAGAGATTGTTGTTCCAGCCCAAAACCAAGAGTTTCAAGAAATAAAAAGTATACTGAAGACCTACGAAAATGATTTAGTGAGCCTTAAAAAACAAGTTGGTTATGAGAATAAGCCCTATCAAGCCCCGTACCAACAAAACTAGCCTAATAGGCTAGCCTTTCAAAGTGACTACTAAGGCCAAAGGAAAAGTTTTAACCCAAGACTGTTCTAGCCATATAACCCAAACACTACCAACTCGTCAAAGGAACTTGTACCATAAAATAACGTTGCCTAGGATTGTGATTGGTGTTATCCATGCAATCAACCCCATAACCAGTCAACATGTGTGAATGACATGAGAAATTAGGCCTTAATGGTCCAAAACAGCTATGCTGGTTCAGAGAACATTCTAGGTCAAAGTCAAGAACAACAGGAAAGTTTCGAAGTTGCTTTGCCAAACTGGAAGAGTTCTAAATTTTATGGCGTGAACAACCAAGATCAACAAAATTCTCATGTTTCAGCCAACATTAGATAGGAAAAGAGAGCCATGTATTTGGGGCAGCAAGCTGGAAATTCACAACAACAACCTACAAAGGACAAGAAGCCTATTTCTCCATCAAGTATTAATGTTGCAACGTAGCCTAAGGTGCATATTTTATAGGAGGCCAAGAAGTATCCGGCAAGGAACAGTCAAGGATGCATTTGTAGCCTTTGCAAAAGAAAAAAGGTGTTGATGTTACAAAAAACCAACAGAAGGTAACTCCTACTTCTTTCAATATTGTTGAACATCTCAGAAAAGCTACTGTCAACATGTCAATATTAGATGCTTTGCACATCCCAGGTCAGAAAAGTTTGTTGCAAGATGCTTTAGCTAAGCTTTTTATTTCTGATGATGCTAATCAAGGAGGTGCTAAGGTTGTGCTTGCAAATGATCTAGAAGTTAAGAATGATCAGAAAACTAAAGAGGTAAAGCCTCACCATTTTACTTAAGTCTGATTATTGACGATAAGATAGTACATAATTGTATGGTAGATTATGGTACGAGTAGCTCAATTATGCCTAAGAGTTTGGCCGATAAGCTAGGTTTTGTTTATGAGGCTAACCCCCAGAAGGGCGTAGTTTAGTTGGATGGATCTGCTGTTAAGACTGTTGGTATAATAAAAAAATTAGCCCATACTTTGCATGCATCCCTAAATTTTACAATCCATTAGGATATACATTTTATTCATCTACCACCCCACTTTGCCATTTTCCTCTCAAGGGATTTTACAGCCAAGCTGGGTGGGTTTTTGTCCTCTGATTAGTCTCATTTATTTTTTAGAACAAGGTATGGTATGAAAGTGACCATAAAGTCTGAGCCTCTAGCCAAAGACCATATCGAACCATATTCTCTAAATCCTATAAATGCTAACCTCTATGTCACCCCTATACTGGAGGAACAAACCATGACCTCAGACTACAACATCCCTATAGAAAATGTGAATCTAGATGAATGGGAAGCTGAAGATCATGAGCTTGATCCTTTTCAACACACAAATGAGATAGGATTAGGAGTTTATATGATTTGTAAACCTGATACTGATATGCCTAATCTGTTTAAAGTGAAAGGACAACCTATAGAGTTAAAAATGAGCTTTGGAAGCTTTATTTTGATGGCTCAAGGAGTAGTGTAGGTGTTGGTGGTAGAGCCATGCTAACTTCACCAGAAGGAGACAAATATTATTCATCTTTCAGGTTTTCTTTCAGCTATACAAATAATACAACTGAATATGAAGCATTGGCACATGGCCTAGAATATGTTCAAAAGAGAGGTATTAAATGCTTACAAGTTTATGGTGATTCAAAGTTAATAGTAAATCAAGTCCAAAATTTGAATGCTACAAAAAATGACTTGTTGAAGAAATATAAGCATCGTGTATGGGATTTAATGGAAGTTTTTGATGCTTTTATTATCATTTCAATTCCTAGAAATGAAAATAAAAAATGCTAATAGGCTCACTACCATAGGAGCCCAATTTGATATTCCGAATGAGATTCATAAGGTAGAAGCACGTCAGTATGTAAAAATTGTAGTCAGACCTTCTGTACTTGACAATAATGTGAGTTGGTGGGTTTTTGACAACAATGAACAAATTGTGAGTTTTCTAATTGCTGAAGTTGAGTTTGCACATGGAAGCCAACAAAAATGGTTGCAACAGTATGATAACTAGATTGTGCAGTTAAAGACAAGCAAGCTCCAAAGGGTTTGGTGACCTTGAAATCTGTTTTCAACTCAGATGACCAGGTACAAAAAGATAAATGTAGCATGATTGTTAAAGAAGAACACTATGAGGCAATTGAAATTTTCAAAGGTAAACTTCTCAAGTTGGGAAAGGTATGTAATAAAGAGGAACAACACACATTTATTATGTTGTGTCAAAAATTTAGTAATATTTTTTCTTGGGAGTACAAGGATTTAAAAGGTTTTGATCCAGAACTAGCCCAACATACTATCGAACTAGAACCTGATGCAAAACTAGTAAGGAAGAAACAAAGACCTCTTAATCCCAAATTAGAACACCTTATGAAGGCTGAGTTGAATAAGTTAGTTAAGAGTGGTATTATTTTTCCTATCAAGCATACTTCTTGGGTGTCAAACTTAGTTCCAGTTACGAAGAAAAGTGGGGAAATCAGACCGTGTGTTGATTTCCATGATTTGAACAAAGCGTCTCTAAAAGATCACTATGCACTCCCTTCCATGGAGCAGATCTTACAAGTAGTTTCTGGTTTTAACAAATTTTCTTTGTTGGATGGGTATTCAAGTTATAAACATATTTTGGTACAACAAGAGGATCAGTTCAAAACAACATTTACAACTAAGTGGGGCACTATGGCCTACAAGAAGATGCCTTTCGGCTTGTCCAACGTTGGGGCAACATTTTAGCGAGCAATGGACATGGCCTTTCACGGCCTCATGAACAAGTTTTTCTGGTATATTTAGATGATATTACTATTTTTTTATAAATGCTAATGAACATCTTGATCATTTAGAGTAGATTTTTAGAGATGCAGAGAATTCAGAGTGTCTCTCAATCCGAAGAAGTGTATTTTTTTTGTACACAAAGGTAAACTCCTTGGACACATTGTTTTGAAGCAAGGTATTTCGATAGACTCTGAAAGAGTCTCTACTATTCTTGAGTTTCCATTGCCAACTCACAAGAAAGGCTTGCAAAGCTTTCTTAGAAGAATAAACTTTGTAAGAAGATTTGTACCTAATATTGCAACTTTGCTACAACCTCTTATTGCTATGTTGAAAAATAATATGCCGTTTAGTTGGACCAAAGAAGGTAAGAGGATTTTTGAGCAGATTAAAGAAGCCCTTGCAGCTACTCCTTCTATCATTAATCCAAATTATGACAGAGATTTCATCCTTTATGCCTTTGGAGGGGTAGATACTATTTTAGCTATGTTGTGCCAACAAAATGATGAAGGCTTGGAGTAGCCTGTCACATTTTTCAGCTAAGCATTGCATGATTATGAGGTGAAGTATTCTTTTGTTGAGAAGCATGTTTTTGCTATTGTAAGAAGCCTCAAAAAATTTGGGCATATGTTATCAAATAGAAGAATTCATTTATTGGTTGCTCATTCAACCGTTAAGGACTTCTTACTTAACTGTGAAATTAATGATAAGCATGTTGGTTGGATAACCAAGGTGATGGAGTTTGATGTTGACATTAAAATAACCAATCTTGTCAGAGGCAAGGGTTTGTGTGAATAGATTGCAAAAAATACAGCGGGCAACAATTCAAAAGAAGCTGAAAGTGTTGATTTAGTACTGAACAATGATGACGAAGTTATTTTAGTTCCTACTACTACCTGGGTACAACAAATGATGCACTATTTACAAGTTGGTGAGTGTCCCGAAGGTTTGGAAAAATAAAAAAGACGGTATTACAAATTACACTCCATTCCTTTTGCAATTTTTGATGACATTATTTTTAGGAGATTTTCAAGGTGTTTTATTAAGGTGCATTGAGCCTGATCAAGTTGATAAGTTGTTAGCAAAATTTCATGATGGGCCCTCAAGAGGCCATTTTTTTGCTAGAACAACAACCCTGAAAATTATGTGGGTTGGTTATTATTGGTCGGATCTATTTAAGGATGTTATCGTTTGGGTCTGAAGATGTGAAAAGTGTGCTTTATTTTCTAGAAAACAAAGGCTTGCAACTCTGCCTTTACATCCCATTCAAGTGGAGCAGCCATTTGCTAAGTGGGGTTTAGACTTTATTGGGCCAATCAACCTGCCTTCAAGCATAGGTCATAAGTGGATTCTTACTGCAACGAATTACTTCACTAAGTGGACAAAAGTTGTTGCTTTGAAGGAAGCAAACGAGACTTCTATGCTTAATTTCTATCAAGACTTAGTGTCGAGATTTGGTACTCCAAATTCAATAATCTTTGACAATGGTTTAGCTTTTATCGGTTTAAGGATTTCTGATTGGTTAGTTAAGAATAATACTTATTTGAACACATCTTCTAACTATTATCCGCAGGGTAATGGTTAGGCGAAATCTACAAATAAGAATCTGATTCGGATAATTAAGAAGACAGTTGAGGACAATCAATGGACATGGAATGAAAGGCTTAAGTTAGCCCTTTGGGCTGATAGGGTGACTCCTAAAAGGGCCACTGGTTGTTCTCCTTATGTACTTGGTTATGGCAAAGAAGCTAAGTTACCTGTTTCTATTGAATTACCTACTTTGAGCTTTGTTAAAGAGCTGAAGTTGCTGAATGAACAACCTCTTGAGGTGAGATTTGCCCAGTTGATAGAGCTTGACGAGACTAGTAAAGAAGCATTAAGGCAACTTGAAATACATCAAGCTCAGATGAAGAGCTCTTTTGATAAAAGGTCAAGACCACAAGATTTCATCATTGGTGATCTGGTCTTTAAGTGGAATGAATATAAGAATAAACTTGGACAAAATTCCAAATTTGATGCAATTTGGGATGGGCCTTATGTGATCACGGAGTGCAAGGAGCACAATGCTTTCCAACTTTCCAAGTTAACTAGTGAGGTGTTGTTTATCCTAGTTAATGGGATCCACCTTAAGCATTGCCTCTGAGATAAGTTTTATTTGTAAATAAGTAGAGTAGTTGTCACAAATAAGTATGTCACACTCATTTCTTTTTAGTAGTTTTCTTTTCCCTAAGCATTGTTGCGCATGTTTTGGTTGGCCAACAGGGCCTGTTAGCTTTCTTTCTGCATTGTTTGTTTTGTTTTGCTGTTGTTTGGAGTGTTGTTGTTCAAATTTATGAGTTTCATGAAGGGGAAGATTTGACTCTGCCCCCAATGGAGTTTTAAAAGGAAATTGATCTAATGCTTAGCTAGCAAGTATTTAGTGAAAATTGCCCAAATGTTACCAATTTTTCACTATAGCTCAATTGGTGGAGCTGGTTAAATTTTGTTCTCTTAAAGTGAAAGTATAGTTATTTTTGCATGTGCTTTAAGTGTTGTTGGCACTATATTTATCAAATACCACTTATGCAAATGTTTTGAGAATAAATGAGTTTCAGACGTATTGTTCAAATGATTTACAAATCAAGTGGAGTACAAAACAAAATATACAAGTGATTAAGCATATCAATTGCTTTCATTTATTTCATGATGCTATTCACATTTCATAATTTCATTTGATTGTGAGAATACAACTGATGGTACAAATTTTCATTTTGATACATTTCCTTCAGAATGAAAATGAAAGAAGAAAACTTTTTAAAGTCCACACAAGCCATGGAGATAACTAAAACCATTCATGGCTAGAAATGAAACATACAACTGAAAGAAAGAAGTAGATAACATAAAAAATATATGTCATTGCCTGTAATTGATCTTCAGTTGATGGTTTGTAGCTTGCTCCATCCTCCTTTTGTTCCTAACTGTACCTAGAAAAGATTGAGAAAGGGGTCAATTAAGAGCTCAGGATATGAACTATACTCCATTCCCTACTAACATTGATATAATTCATTCCTTGAAATGTATGAAATCAACTAAGAATGAAGAGTGTAGTAATAAGAGCCTGGAAATGAAACATCACATCATGGAAGCTTTCAAATTTCATTTATTTTGCTAACATTGTTCGTTTCCTGTGCAGGTATAGGAAAATTCATGAAAATTATCATCTGATGAAGACATAAAGCATGTGGAGTAAAACAGGCTCCCACAAGGGTAGAGCTCGGCATGCTTCCCCTTAAATATTACAGATGGGGCTGAGTGAAGGAATACATTATCATGATCATCTAAGCTAGTCAATTGAAGGAGTAAAAAAAAAATTCAATCATCAAAGAAATTAAGTTTATTGTTCACTCATAACAATCAAGGAGCACACTATTTTGAAAGCTATGGGTGGACTATAGACTTAATGAACTTAATGAATTCAAGGCATTGAAATGCATCAATTCCATATTTGAAAGTTTTAAATATTGCCATATTGTTTGCATTTTTCTGCCATGGGTATTGTCTATGCATCCTGTTTCCAAATATTACAACAAGTATTCATGCCCATGATGGTGATAGTGAATAGGCATACATAATTCCTCATTGAAAAGACACTATTCACTAATGAAAGCATGTGAAAGAGCTTCATATTCTCATTTTAATGGAAGATGACAAGCATCAGGTGATTCATAAGCACTTACTAATAACCGAATGCATGTGTTGCATTAAAGGAAGTTGATATGTCAATCTTCAATGCTTTGTAGAAGAACAAATGTATAGAACAACCTATTCTTAATGGAACTTAAAAATGCATGAAGAGTGCCAAGATAGGGAAGAGTGTTATCATCTGATCAATGTATGCATAGTACAGGTGAGAAGTAATTCTAGAATTCTTGTTTTATGCCTCACCAAAGAGATCTTTGTATAAAGTTCAAAACATGAATAAGAAGACATTATTTAGGGGTCTTTATTTGCAAGAAATCATCCATTAAGTGGTGAAACAAGTAGCTTTTTCTTAAGTCCAAAGTGCATTGATTAAGTATGTTTGATAAAGAGAAGAGAATGATAAAATGAAGACAACCAATTTCATTTTTGCTATGAGTGGAGAAAGGAATCCAACTGAAGGAGTGCATTTCATTATTGGTTTCTTGCATTCTAATGTAAGTCTACATTCATGATTCATTTTATAGTGGACATCATCAGGAAATGAAAAGCATAACATTGTGAATACCTACTACAATAAGGACAATAAGCTACATATTTATTTCCATTATGCCTATGCAATCAAAGGACAGTCAAGCATGAGTGACTTATGAGGAACACAACATCATTAAAGGGAGAGTATGATATTCTCAAAAGAGTGAAATGCAAAGGCCATTCACACTGATAAACCCACTTTAGGGTTGTGTCTTTTAGAGACATTCTACAAAATTTAAATACATTGCAAAAACAATTTAGATGTTCATTGGAAAAGCTTGTTTTGCTACCGTGTGAAGTTTTATATAAACTTGGTTGTTGATAAGGATGCAGGAAAAATTCCAGTATAAACATCAACTCAGGTTTTGGTGCAACAAAATGTACCATCTCATGTAGCTGTTTATTTAGAGTAGATACGGTGCAATAACATGGTATTGAATCATTTTGCAGAATCTTAAGTTGCTTTCAAATTAAAAAGAATCCATTTGGAGTTATTATGTATTTCAAGTCTCTACAAGTAAAATCTATAGGGAGTGTGAAGAATCAACGTGTAGATGTGAAGCTACCACCCATGAAGGACTTAGGTTTAAAGAAAAGTGCATAAATCAAGAGTATTTGTCCTTTTGGAAAACAGGTTACCCATGTTGGGTTATCATCTCAAAATTCTAAATACAATCAAAGGTGGTGTTCATTTCAAAATAGTTATAACCCACAAGTGCAATGTTGCTATAGAATAACAGAGAGATTTTCTTGCATTTTCACAAATACCCACATGAGGGTTTTTAATTAAAATGCAGATTTACCACTATTTTCAGCATACCCACATTGGGTGTTTGACAAAAATGTAGTTTATGTTTGAAATGTAGAATGCCCATGTAAGAATTTTAATTCAAAATGCATTTTCTTCAAAATACTATTCACCCATGTAAGGGTTTTTGACAAAAATCAGAATGGCAAAGAAAGTGAAATATCATGGTGGGTCGAGCTCGAGTTTTGGAGATACCATAGAAAGATTGATTATTTCCTTAAAATACAATATACCCACATTGAGTTTTTGTTTCAAAATTACAATAGAGGTAAAATGTGATCATGGGTCGAGCCCAAAAAGGTTCTAGAATGTTTGTTTGAGCATGAATGGTTGCGGCCTAGAGAGAGCTTTTGGTTCTTAGAATGGTCACCATTTCACAGAGGATAAGCCCATTATAGTTTTCCATCAGATCTAAAATACCTGAAGAAAACAACATTTATAATATAGGAAATGCTTTATAGAATTCATATCAAGAGTCTACATGGCGCGGCCTATGTGATGGCTTGTAAGCTTACAAATGGAAATCAACCTTTTGTAGAAATATAAAGCTTTCATAAGCTTTTGTTTTAAGAAGAAAATGCCAAGATAAATACAGGAGAACAATAAAACTTACCATTTGTGCTTGTATAAGACTAAGAAAATGGAAACCAAGCTCTCACAGAGCTTCCAAAGGCAAGGTTGAGCTCACTCTCATGGCGACTAGTGAGAAAAGAGAATACAAAAATTCAAAGATGCGTCAGAAAATATGTTATAGCCGCGACCTATGAGGCCATTTTTCTCATCAAAAGACCCAAGGAGCAAATGAAATGCTAGTCGAAACTCACCATGAGTATTGGAGGCTGAGTATGCTCAGAATCAAAGGATTGGAGGCTCGAATGGAGTCTCAGAACTGAAACCCTAGCATGGTGGCGACACATTTTCCTCTCAACAGAGCTATCTTTCCAAAGTGGCAAAGTGTGAAATGGTGATTTTAGGGTTTGCATTGATATTTTGTTCTTCTTGTGCCCTGATTCGAACTTGGGGTTTACCATGGTTTAAAATATCAAACTTAATGGAATGTCTTAGATGGCCAAATTTCTTCATGCCTAGGTTCTTAAGTTAGGTTTTGATTTATTCCCAAGTGCCTTGGTTTATTTTTATTTTTTTTAATTGATTTTGAAGAAATAAATTAAATAGAAATGTTGAAAACATTGGTGCCTTGGAGAATATTTTTATTCCTTAGGTACTTTTTCTTTTATTGATTTTTTAGAAAATTAATTGGGATGAGATAATGTAATGGTGGAGATTAATATGCATTATTTTAATGATTTTTTCTAAGAAAAATCAAAATTGTAAAGGAGATTAAGTTGTATTTTTGAAAATATTTCCAAATATTAAATTACAATAATAAGCCAAATTGAGAGAATATAAAAGTTGTAGATCTTGTAAAGCAAGAATAAAACAATGTTTTATAAATTGTTTTATTTCTTTGCTATTATTAGTAGATTGGTGAGTGATCTTTCCTCTTGGTCGGATTTGAGCTTCATGATGAAGAGATAAAGTGTTTTATTTGCTTTAAAGCAGATTTCACCTATTTTTAGAGGCCTTAGGGTATGCACATGCAAAAAGTGTGAATTTTTTACTTTTTGCCACATTTTTGGGTAGTTTTAGATGCTTTTCCTTGAGCTTTCTTCTTGATCTTGGATTAGGGTTTTGAGATATATCTTGAAGAAAAAGTTAGTGTTTTTCTGAGGGAGATTATTGTTTCTTGCTCTGATGCACATTCTGAGAGCTTGTAAACTTTTGTACTTAGTTTCAGACTTTGGCATACTCCTTCAATTCAATAAAAGCAACATTCCTATCTCCAATTTCTATCTCTATTTGTAGTTTTAGTATGATGTCTACATTGTGATTTTGTTTACAGATCCTTTTCATGTCCTATTATTACAGATAATTGATATAGAAAGTTCATTTAATGTAGGTTGCATGTTGTGTTTAAGTCTAAACCTTCATGCAAATCAATTATGTATTGGGTGTTCATGAGAGATTGTTAATTCATTGTTGTTTTCTGAAGACTGTTTGTGGGTAGAATAACAAAGTCACCATTAAGTTTTGGAATCATATTAAATAGGTTTTACATTTTAGTCATATTTTCTATCCCTTTTCCCAAAAATTCATTTAGAATAGGATTTATCATTCAGAGAACCAGCTCACTCTGGAGATTCTCTTTTCACATAGATCACCCACATCTAAAAAGGGTTTCCATGTTTCAACAGATAGTTTGATTTTTTACAAATCTAACAAAAGGGTGCACATCTAATTGTTAACAATAAAAAGAAAATTTTGTTATATATGGTTAGCAAGTTGTGTTATGCTAGATACCATATAATAAGCAGATTTAAAGACATGTGATAAAAAAAACCTCGTGAAGGAGGAAAATCCATATCACAAAAATATGAGTGATAGAAACAAACCCCACAAGGAGGAGAAACCTTATCAAAAAACATGAGTTATAGAAACAAACCCCACAAGGAAGAGAACCCCTATCACAAAAAGACAAGTGATAGAAACAAACCTTGCAAGGAGGAGAACCCTTATCTTAAAAATATGAGATCGCAAGACAATTCTAGTTAGGTTTCCCCCAAGCTAGATGGTGAGATCATAAGACATCCATATTTATTCTTAAGATAGAATTTTGAAAAATAAGAATAAGTAGATATGATAGAGCCCCCTTAGAATGATGTGTGCTATGTAAAGGAGCACAGGTCATTCTAAGGAGAAGAAAGACAAAGAGATTTTGTGACATGCCATACATAGAAATATGTATCCATGGAATGTTTTCACATGAGGGACAACACATAGAATCCATAACATCCAGAGAAAGAAAAGATGAAGAAATCAAGAGCACATGGGGATCCAATTATTCAGGATCATAATTGATCATAGGTTCTATGTAAATATGTTGTGGAAAGTATATGAACTATCATCACCCCCCAAATAGATTGGAATAAGAGGAAGATAACATGAAGAAAAATAAAAAGTTGGGTCAACATAGAAGAGGCCTAAAAGCTTCAATGTTTTGCATTGTCCTCATCATGAAAGCCAAAGTTTACAATAGGTAGAAGAATGATAATAAAAATAGAAGAAGTTTTACGATAGATTTTCTCTCATGTATCCAAGTACATACAATAGATTTTCTCTCATGTATCCAAGTACATACAAGGGTATCAAGGGTCCTCTAGGTGAGAGCATAAACATAAAAAAGAAAGCACAGGGGGAACACAAACAAACATACAAATCTAATCTAAAGATAAGAAGAGGTACCACTCTAGTTTGACACCTCTAAAAAATAATACTAATCCCAATATATATCATCATAAGGGGAAGGAGGACAAGTTTGTAGAGGGAGGATAGCAGGGACAGTACTGGCCAACTCACCTACAATAAGGGCTAGGGAGGAGGATACCTCAATGTATCCTTTGAAAAGCTCTTGCAAGGTCAACATCATCGATCTAGTGAAGATAGATGACAATGTCAGGATATCCTTGAACAACTCAAACATACACTTCTCTAAAGTGAACTATAGTGACTAAACGGGTGAAAGATGAGAAATTAGAGAGTCATTTCCAACCTCTAAAAGAGGGGTAGTTAAAAAATCTAGGGAGAGAGTCAACTTATCTGTCACAAGAATGGTACAAGAAATATTAGAACAAGATGAAGAAGATATAGAAGAAGTTTTATGACCATCTTTCAGGATGAGGTCATGCTCTAACTTGTGCTTAAGTGGAGGATGTGGGGTCTTTACATCAAAAGAGGAAGGAGGGGTAGGAACCACAGTAGAGACAACCTTTGTGTGAGGCATGTCGACAGGCTTAGGAAAAGGAGGAAGATTAGGCAAGGAGGTGATCAAGGGAGGCTTAAAAGAAGGAGAAATGAATGCTTTTACCCACTTAGGGTAAGGTTCTTCGGGATCCATCAAAGAAGCTAGGATCAAGGTTGAAGTGATAGGAACAAAAGCAGATATAGAGGTAGGAATAAAAGCAAAAACAAAAGGGTTCCCTTTGGTCTTCTGCAAAGCCTCATTTTCCTAAGCCAATAACTCATGTGCAAGTCAATTTTGGTGGCTATAATTACCAGGAACAACTTGAGAAGACTCTAGGGGATCTTGTTCCACTAGAGGAGTATTCTTGATGCAGGAGCATCCCTAGTTGTAAAGCAATCCTGTATCAACAAAAATAACACAGTTCTTTTCTTGTATTGCATTCAGTAGTTCATTCAAAATTTTACCACTTTATTTTTTCTCAACTCCCAGAGCTGGATATAGAATTTACATATCAACATCTATCACATACCAAAATTTCACATCATTTGCATTTATCTATCAAAAGTTATCGCTCTCAAAATTTTACTAAGTTACCAGTCAAAGCATTTGGGGCTGACCTAGTCTATATTTTTTAGTGAAGACCTATTCTAGATCATGTGGGGCTTAATTGGACATCATACAAGCATCTTGGGTTCGTTGGGACCTATCTTGAAGATTCATAAGTTAATTCATTTCACGTGGAACTAATTGTTCATATCTTGAGGCCAACATTCATATTGGAGCATTCATCAGGTTATTAACTCTTGTGGCCAACACAGACCTATATTAGAGCTTGAGAAGCATATTTATAAGCATTTTTAATCATTATAGAGGATAATCAATTATAATTTCTAAGTTAGATGTCTTAGGATCATTACGACTTCACATAAACCCTTTGGGGGCATGTAATAAGGCCTATTGCCCAATTGTATTTTTGAATGCCTCTAAGGCAGGCTTGTGATCCTTGGATATTCACCCTTGTGGCCTATGTTATATGTATTATTATCGACTCAATGATATTTCATGTTCGCATATCAATTTGTTGCGTTATTTTTGCTATGTTGACTAATTGTTGCATGACTTGGACTACTCCTTCTAGAACCCTCCTATCAGGACTACACCAAGTGGTATCAAAGTGAGTTTTGATTCATGAAGGCATTCCTTGAGGTGAATAGGTCATCGAACTGAGGCAGATTGCATTCATTTTCAACCAATCACCAATTTTGAGGCAATTGAAACCCTTGTGACAGATCATAGAATTGAGGCAATTGCACTGATTTGAGGGGAGATATGCTACCAAGGAGAGTACCTGCTATGGAAAATGTTACTAGAAGAATGGATGAAATTTTTGAGATGATACACGAGATGCGAGTTAGGTTAGACATTGTTGAAGAAGATTGAAGGTGAGGCCTAAACCCTAGGCATAATGATGAAAGTGATGATGAAGAGGAAAATGTGAATAAAATTGTAGAAAACCTAGATGATAAGGAAGAAGAATATGATCAAGTAAAGATGTTGAAAGTGATCTTGAAGATTGGTAAGTGACATAGAGTTGAAATTCAAAATTACGTGGGAAATTTGAATCCTAAAGAGTTGATTGATTGGATAAATGAAATGGAAGAATACTTTGAATATGAAGAAATTTAATATCTAAAAAGAGTTGTATTTGTGAAAACAAAGTTAAAAGGACATGCTACATTATGGTGGAAATAATTTTAGTTAGACTGAAACAAAAGAGTAAAAGAAAGGATCATCAAATGGGACCGAATGGTGACAAAGTTGAAAAATCAATTCATACTAGAGCTGATTATGAACTTGAATTGTTGAAGAGATTGTAAAACCTGAGACAAAAGGAAAGATCTATGAAGGAGTATACTAAATAATTCTACAAAATGATAATCAATACTAGTCATAGTGAAGCAAGTAAAGAAAATATTGCAAGATATATCAATGGAATGAGAACAAACATTAAAGAGGAATTGAGCCTAGTAAAGATGACATCTATTGAGGAAGCATACCAATTTGCATTGAAGGTTGAAAAGAAGTTGAACAAGAAGTTTGAAAAAAGTAAAAGAAGTACAAGAGGAAGATTTCAAAAGAGTGGAACCCAATCCAGAGAAAGAAGACCATATGTGGAGTAGAACAAAGATTCAAAACCCTACTAAAGTGAAGAAAAGGATGCTAAATCATACTATAGAGGGAGAGAAGACAAAGATTTCTACCATAGTAACAAAGGAGGTCAGAATTCTTGCTGTAGTGATAGACACTAGAGAGATGAAGGAAGATCTAAGAGAAGACCATTTAGAGGAACCTATTTCAAGTGTGGAGGTGAAGGTCATAGAGGATTTGAGTGTCATCAAGGAAATACCAAAAAGAAACTTGAGCATACCGGAAGAGTAACCTATGTGGATGAAGAGCACGTTGTATCCCCTAATTCAGTTGGGAAACTAGAGAAAGGTGAATCATTGGTAATGAGGAGAGCTTTGATGCATGAGGAAGTGATTAAAGAACCACCACAAAGGAAAAGTCTATTCAGAACCAGATGTAATTCCAGAGGAAAGGTATGTAAAGTTATCATTGATAGCACAGTAGTACTGATAATATAGTTTCAAAGGAGATGGTGACCAAGTTGAATTTTAAGAGATTGGAACATCCAATCCCTTATAGGAGGGAATGGATTCAAGATGATCATAAGATATTGGTGAATGAACAATGTTTAGTGAAATTTCATATTGGATCATATAGAGATGAAGTATTGTGTGATATTACGCCTATGGATGCATGTCATTTACTATTAGGAATACCATGGAAATATGATAAGAAAGAAATTCATGATGGAAGAAGGGATACTTATACTGTGACAAAAAATGGAAAGAGAATCAAGTTGATACCTTTGGAGGAAGAGAAGACTAAATTTTGTGGCACTACCAGACTATGTTTGGTAGATGGAAGGAAATTTCTAGATGGATTGACGCATGAGAACCTATGTTATGCATTGATTATGATGATTGGTGATAATCCAAGGGTGGAAAATCCCACCACATATGGAGAAGAAGTATCTAAATTATTGACAGTATGAAGTCAAGTCAGAGAATGTACCAGAGGGACCTCCTCCAATCTGAAGTATTAGTCATCATATAGACCTTATACCCGGAGCAAGCTTTCCAAAGAAAGAAACACATAGAATGACACCAACAAAGAACACAAATTTGAACTAGTAGATTCAAGAGTTGTTGAGGAAAGGAATAATTAGAGAAAGTTTGAGCCCATGTGCAATACCTATTGTACTTGCACCAAAGAAAGATGGAGAGTGGAGAATGTGTATAGATTGAAGAGTAATCAATAAGATCACTGTCAATTATAGATTTCCATTAACAAGGATGGATGAAATTATGGATTGTTTAAGTGGAGCAAATTATTTTACAAAGATTGATCTCAAGAGAGGATATCATCAGATCAGAATCAAAGAAGGAGATGAACGGAAGACTGCATTTAAGACTAATGAAGGATTGTATGAGTGTTTAGTGATGCCTTTTGGATTGACCAATGCACCAATCACTTTCATGAGATTGATGAATGAGGTATTGAAGAAAATTTTGGGTAAGTCTATCATTATTTACATGGATGATATTCTAATTTTCAATAAGACTAGAGAAGATCATTTGTGGCACATCTCACAAGTATTGTAGAGGTTGAGAGAAGAGAAGTTGATTAATGACAAGAAGTGTAGTTTCATGAAGACAAAGTTAGTATACCTTATATTTTTTACTTCAACCGAGGGATTGAAGATGGATCTAGAGAAAGTGAAGGAAATTTTAGATTGGCCTACACTAGTAAACATTAGAGAAGTTAGATCATTCCATGGATTAGCTAGTTTCTACCGAAAGTTTATTAGAAGTTTCAGTAGTTTTTGTAACCCTATGATAGAGACAATGAGAGGAGACAAGATGGATTTCAAGTGGACGTCTGAAGTACAAAGGAGTTTTGAATTGTTGAGGCAAAAGGTGATAGAGTAGCCAATACTAGCATTACCATATTTTGATAAAGTATTTCAAGTTGATTGTGACATAAGTGGAAATGCAATTGGAGTAGTGTTGAGTCAAGAAAGGTGGCCTATAGCCTATGCTAGTGAGAATTTGAATGATTAAAAAAGAAGATACTTGGTTTATGATCAATAATTTGCTGCCATAATTCAAGCCTTGAAGAAGTGGAGACATTATTTGGTGCCTAAAGAATTTGTGTTATATACAGATCATCAAGATTTGTAGTACCTGAATAGTCAAGGAAATTTGAATTAGAGACATATGAGATGGGTTGAATTATTGCAGTTACACATGTGTTGAAGCATAGGAGTGGCAAGTCAAACAAGGTTGCAGATACATTAAGTAGAAGGAGGAGTTTGTTGACAGAAATGAGAGTGCAAGTATTGGGATTCAAAGAGTTGAAACATATGTATAAATATGATGCAGATTTTGGAGAAGCATGGAGGGAATGTAAGGAACCAATAGTGATCTACTGCAGCCAATGGTTATATTGTTCCATTCAAGAAGGAATGTTATTCAAAGGAAATCAGTTGTATATACTGAGGAGTTCAATGAGGGAGAATTTGATCAAATAAAATCTCAATGGAGGATTAGTGGGACATTTTGGAGTGGATAAGACTATAGCTTTGGTGAATGAACATTATTTTTGGTCACAAATATATAAGGATATAAGGAATTATGTTCAAAGTTACCTAAATTGTCAAGTTGTAAAAGGAAGTAGTCAAAATACCAGATTAAACAAAACTTTAATAGTACCAGAGAGACCTTGGGAATATTTGAGCATGGATTTCATATTAGGATTCCTAAGAAAAAAAAGAGTTTATGATTCTTTTATGGTTTTAGTGGAAATATTTTCCAAAATGGCACATTTTATTCCTTGTAGGAAGACTAATGATTTTGTGCATGTTGCTAACTTATTTTTCAAAGAGATTGTGAGATTGCATGAATTACCTAAGAGTATTGTTTCAGACATAGGCACCAAGTACATTGGATATTTTTGGAGGACATTGTGGAAGAAGATGAAGACAAATTTGAAGTTCAGTTCAACATATCACCCACAGACAGATGGACAAACAGAGGTAGTGAACAAAATTTTAGGCAATTTATTGAGGTGTTTGGTTTGAGATAAGACAAGAAGTTGGGATATAGTTTTACCATAGGAAGAGTTTGCATATAATCATTTAGTGAACCATAGTATAGGGAAGAAACCATTTTAGATTGTTACTAAAGTAAATCCTAGAGGAGTGGTAGAGTTAAGAGACATCAATATGGAGAGTAAAATGGGCACAAAAGAAGAACAATTTGTAGATTTCATGGACACATTGCATAATCAAGTCAAGAAGCACTTAGAAGACATGAATGGTAAGTATAAGGAGAAGGCAGATGAGCATCAGAAACATAAGGAATTCACTGTTGGAATCTATGAAGTGATGGTATATTTGAGAAAGGAAATATTTCCAGTTGTTACATACAATAAGTTATAGATGAGGAAGTTTGGACCATGTAAGATACTAAGGAAATTTGATTCTAGAAATGCATATGAAGTGGAGTTGGCAGAGATATTGGGTATATTACCTATTTTCAATGTTGTAGACATATATGAGTTTCATAAAGGATAGTAAAGTGGTAGTAGTGATGAAGAATATTTAAAGGAAAAATTACCACATTAGTAACTAAAGGAAATTGAATAGATTTTGGATACTAGAATTGAAAGAAGCATAAGGAACAAATAGTACAAAGAATATCTTGTGAAATGGAAAGGCAGACTAGTGGAGGATTCATCATGGATATCCTAGGATGAGGTGGACCATCTTGGTTTTCCTCTTAGCCCTGGAAAGTGAGGGACTCACTTTTCTTCCAACCCTGAGTGTCTGATGCAGGAGCACCCCTAGTTGTAAAGCATTCTTGTATCAACCAAAAAAAACACAATTCTTTTCTTGCATTGTATTCAGTAGTTCATTCCACATTTTACCACTTCATTGTTTCTTATCTTGTAGATTCAGATATAACATGATCTACATAACATTTATCACATACACAAATTTCACATCATTTGCATTTATCTATTGGAAGTTATCGCTCTCAAAATTTCACTAAGTTACCAATCAGAGAATTTGGAGCCGACCTTGTCCATATTTCTTAGTGTAGACCTATTCGAGATCATGCAAAGCTTAATTGGACATCATATAAGCATCTTGGGTTCATTGGGACCTATCTTGAAGATTCACAAGTTAATTCATTTTGTGTGGAGCTAATTCTTCATATCTTGAGGTTGACATTCATATTGGAGCATTCATTAGGTTATTAACCCTTGTGGCTGATGTGAACCTATATTGGAGCTCAAGAAGCATGTTTATAAGAATTTGTAATCATTATAGAGGATAATTAGTTATAAGTTAGAACTAAGATGTTTTAGGATCATTACAACTTCACATAAACTCTTCAGGGGAATGTAATAAGGCCTATTGGCCAATTGTATTGTTGAATTCCTTTGAGGCATGCCTATGAGCCTTGGATATTTTCCCTTGTGGCCTATGTTGAATGTATGAACATCAACTCAATGAGATTTCATGTTTTCATATCAATTTGTCATGTTATTTCCATTGTGTTGAATCATTGTTGCACGAATTGGATTGTTCCTTGGGTATGTGCAAGATCATCATGGAAAAAACAGGCCCTTAAGTGGCAAAAAAATTAGAAAAATCATAGTTAGGAAACTTGATGTAAAAATTTGAATAAGCTATCTATATTATTTCAAAAATATGTAAGAATAGAATCTGTAGAAAATTGATGTAGTTTCTAAACTACTAGGTTTGAGGAACATGAGGAGGCCTTAGAGGCCAAGATGCAAGAACAATAGAAAAAGGACCAACACCACTTGCATGCTTCCCCTTACCATATAGGGTGGGTTGGGAAATCGTGGGAAAGACTAGGAGTTGGAAGATTTTTGGTTTAGATTTCTTCAACAAGGGTGCATTTCATTTTCTTGTGCAATGTACTATAGAAGGAATGGAGGACACCACTAAAATTTTTGAAATACATGAAGAAGAAGAAGGTTCATGTGTGGGAGTATGCTTGTATGGAGCCTTCAAAGAGGAAGATTGGAAGACAAAGCACATTGTTGCATGTATATAGAGGCCTTCATAGAAATGGCATGAGAAGAAGGTAGAAAGGTAGAATTATGTGCCACAAATCCTATTGTGTACCTATAGTAGGCACTATAAAACAATTCTCCATGGGGTGGTAAAGGTCCAACATGAGCGAGCCAAAAATTATCTAGAGAGAAGCCCCCGCATGACACAAGTGGTTTGTATCTAGTGTCCTAAATAGTATGCATTGTGTCATCATGAGGGAATTTTAAGAATTTGTGGACAAATAAAGTAACTGAATTCATGGATACTAGCCATGAAATTCCTATTCTTGCATTGAATGGGTCATATTTAGGAATCACAACAAATGGAACATCAAGAGATTTAGGACTAACAAGGACCGACAAAGAAATGGAACCAATGGGCAGGAAAAAGATACCATCATGAGCACAAAGTGTGGTCTTCAACTCCTCATGCTTCTCCTTATGTAAATGTTTGATAAATAGGGTTTGCCTCATAATGACATTCAACAAACTGGTGGGGTCAATCATAACACCTGTCACAATGTAACCATTGAGTTGAGCTAGAATGTGGGTATGTGCAGGGTCATCATGGAAAAAATAGACCCTTAAATAGCAAAAAATTAAGAAAAATCAGAGTTAGGAAACTTGACGTAAAAATTTGAATAGGTTATCTATATTATTTCATAAATATGTAAGAATTGAATCTGTAGCAAATTGAATGTAGTTTCTAAACTATTAGATTTATTTTAAAAAGAAAAAATCTATTTGGTGAAAATTTGAAATTTCAATGCAGTAGGGTACTTAAATTTTAGGGAAAATAAGAAGCGGTAGCCTGGAAACCACCCAACCACACAAAACATAGTATTTTTTTTATAAGATTTTAGATATAAGTAGAGACACATGTCCAAATGTGATGCATATAGCTTTGTAATTTTTTCCAAGTAAATACTCACTATGAATTTCTTTATTACAACTTTTAAAAATAATATAAAAAAACTCGCATGTCTAACCACCTTAACCTAGTCAAAACTTCATGAAATTCAGTTTTCCTTTTTTTAACCTATATTATGTGTAGCTATAGAATGTGACACATGTCTTTGCATTCAAAAAAAAAAAAATGTGATACCATTTGAAAGTTATAGATGTTTTTCAATCAACCTATCAATCAAGGCTTTAGTCGTAATTCAAATAGAAAATGAATAATAATTATTTATTAAATTCAAAGTAAATCATAATTTAGATTGGTGGAAAGCTAAGAATCTCCTTTAAAAACCTTTTTCGTTTCATCAATTTTGGGTATAAAAAAGTCATCAGCCACATACCCTACAAATACCCATCATATTGCCACTTTTTGGCCCATCATAATTCTGCACATACCCATGTATAGTGGAGAAGGTTCCTTATTAAGCGATAGCTCATGTGTTGCAAAGCTTATGTCAAAAATATTTTCCACATGAATCAAAGGAGAAATAGGAATGAATGATACCATGCTCACGTACTCAGAATGACTAGGATCAAAAGATGAAGAAGCAGATGTTATCAAATTGGTAGAGTGAGAAGGAAATGGATATGTGTAGATCTATAGTTAGCTATTAGGCTTGGCTACAAATGAGTTTTATTTCCTACCATTGAGCTAGATGGTACCACTATCTATGTGGCCTTAGAATATAAGAATAAGACACATAATGCTTAGTATCATGACCAGGGACTCGGTGGATTGAAAACACCTTTGTGCATCATTAAAGTTTATCATTGGGCAATTGTCTAATTTTTGGGAGAGTGATTAAATCATATTTTAATAATTTTTTAAGAACATTAGCATATGATTTAGATAGTTTTGTTAACACTCTAGTACATCCTACGATGTGCTTCTCAGTAGGAACAAAAACTACATTCACTACTACTTTATTTATTTTAGGCTCCCCAGAAGTAAACATGACTAACAAACTGTCAGGATGGGAAAATGAAGGGGAACCCCTATATTGTGTCATCATCTACTAGTAATCTCTCAATGTAGCACACATATGGGTGAATGAAGGGTATTCATCTTGAGAGAATTCTTTCTCTAAAAACTAGCTGTAGATTTTCAATGAACACACATTGAACATCAGAATATAGCAAGGCATAGGAGATCTAAGAAAAAAATGGATTGATAGCAGGAAATAAAATCAGTTACCTTCTCATGAGTCCCTTATTGACAATGGACAATATCAATGAAAGTGATCTTCGACTCAGTGTTCACTTGGAATTTTCATAAGAATTGATTAACCATTTGATCAAAGCTGAAGAAAGAATTTCTAGGAAGTGAGCAGAACCGTTCCAATGTAGCATCCTTAAGGGATCATGGGAATATATTAGTTAACAAAGCATATTGATAGAGGAAATCAGTACACATGGTAGTGAATGATGAGACATGGCTCTGTTGGTCACCTATTACATTGTACTTACCAATCTTTGGATTTTTACCCCTTGGGGTATGGGAACATTTAGAATAGCAAGGGTTAAAGACTACGATGATAGTATGGTTAGAATGTGGATTGAGAGGAAAAGTTGGTCAACTTAGCTAATTGTGATTGCATCTATTCCATATTTTGTAATAAATAATTTAGAATAGGATTAGATAAAGGAGTTTGACTAATTTAGGTGGTGAAGGTTCAGGTTCTCGATACAGGGACCTTGTACCTCAAAGGGACATGATTCACTCTAACTCTAGGAACATCCAAGGGTATAGTGTTTGTATTATCGGTAGTGGTGAAAGAAGGTATAAAAGGACCTATGTCTACCATGTGCACAAAAAATTTCAACATCGAGACATACAACTATGTACCAATGATATCCGATTGGATGTCTTAAGGATTACCCAAGACTAAAGTGTACGAGGGGACATTCGTTTCTATTATGTTAGCTATCCCTCGAAGCAAGTCAAGGCCTTTGTGGTCTGAGATAAGAAGATCCCTTAGACCAAAAATGAGAGGAGCAACTTGAGTGTGTGTATTTTCTTTGTTTAGAAAATTTTCAACCTCTTCAAGCTTCTCTTCTAAAGATTGAACTTACTCAAAGGGGACCCTGAGAGTAGACTTATGATCTATTAGATAAGAAGAGCTAGAAGGAGTGCCTAGTTGAGAATTTTCTTTAACTTCTGTCGATGGATGAATAGAAACAAAAGGTGGGGTATAACGAGATGATAGTCATGTAGTGAACTATTCAAACTCATGACTTGAACGAGATGGACTAAATTGTCTCCTTGAACCCATATCCAAGTGTCAAACGCTTCTTCTTAGAACTATGTGCCAAAAAATTGTAGGCTGGGTTGTGAAACTCATAAAAGTATCACAACACTCGGTCCAACAAATGTCCAAACAAGAGAGAATAAATTTTTAAAAAATGATTAAAGGTTAGGAAAATTCACATTAGGTTCACCAAAATGTAGAGGAAGAAATTTGACACCTCAAAATGATGTGATCTCGAAGGGTGAATGTTCCTCATCTACCTCAAGGATCTAAGCTCAAGTGAATAGAATGGAGGAGCAAGGGAGTTTTATTTATATTTTATGTTTTATGTGAAATAAAAATAAGAGATTTTTAGAAACTAAAAGAGCAGGTTGAAGAGGCTCTCTAAACAAAATAACAAGCTCTTAGCCAAGGACAACAATGCGACACGTGGACATCCTTGTGGTGCATTTTAGTCTCATACAAATTGAAAATTGAGTTTATCATAGAAATAATGCAAAGAACCAGCTAACTGTCCAATTGCTAAAATATCAAGAAAATTACAAAATAATAACAAAGCAACAATGAACACAAACTAAACTAGATGGAAAGGAAATGGAAAAAAATGAAGAAAGGAAACTCAAAAGAATTCCATGAATGAAGATTCCCATAAAGCTACAACTTCAAAACCTAAACACACAGAGATGAGAAAATGGTTACTGTTGTTTTAGGGGATTTACTTGGTCAAACCCTCACATGGTTGTTCCCACCTACATAGATAGCCAGATAGATAGAGATAAAATAAATTGACAAGATAAAGAGAATAGATAGATAAGCTAGAATAACAATATGCCACTTAAAGTAAAAAAAATTATGATGCAATATAAAAGAATATAGTTACCCTTCCTTTAGCAAGATAGTGATGTTGAAAGGAATATAATGTAACATCTAAGATGTTCCAATAATACTAAAGTGCTGGTGTAGAGAGAAAGAGCGCAAAGGATATGATAAAGAGTGTGTAAGAACTTGATATTAAGAGAATTAGAATGAAAGAATGATAGCTAGAGAATGAAACAGATTGAATCTCTAAGAGAATAGGAGGTTTGGAAGGGGTATAAGCATAAAAGGGTCATTTTCAGTGTGTTTGCAAGCTACATAAGTGTTACACTTTACAAGTAGGCGAAAAGTATAACATCCAAACTATTATGTAGTTTGGAATATTTTTGGGACATTTGCGCGGTGCACAAATTTTTGCATGTTGTGTGATCATCCACGAAAAAATTTCATTTTAATGGCTGAATATGAAAGGTTTAATGACAAAAATAAAGGTTAGAAAAAGGTGATATTACATTATTGAATTTAATTAATTTAAAGGGGAGGCTATGGAATGCGAAATCGCATAGGATGCAATTTTTGGCATTACACATATAAACAAGTTAAAGATTTTATTTTTGAAATTTGACTTGTGTGCACTCTTCACTGCCCCATGAATGAATCAAACCTTACATGGTGCATGCAAGAGGATTTATATCCATCGGTTCCATCACTAAGGGATAAAGAACAACTTTTGGGATAGGTGGTAGATGGTTTTTGACCATCCTCTATGCAATAAGAATGAGGTACCATAATAATTTTTGAGGAATCTCTATTGTGAGTTTTTCCTTAATGAAATCCAAAAACATTTTGATATGGAAGAGTTCTAGGGTAGATATGGGGGCTTTGTACAAGACAAAGTGGGGGCACAAGTTGACCCACAGTAGGTAGCGAGAGCACTTACTAGACCAGACTATGAGCATGTGACTATCCCTTCTATTGTGAAGGCTGGTATTGAGGTGGAGACCTTACAATTGATTAGCTCACTCAAAGCCTTATATAGTAAACTAGGCTTCCAATACATGGTGAGGATGGTAAGTCTTCTAGGTGTCCAATTTCACCTCATTTATGTTGATCTTGTGGGTCACTCTATGTTTATGGTCTTGAGGATACTTAGGATGCATGTTCCCAAGATAAATGTGCAGCAGATCAAATGGTCATGAAATAAGCTCTTTTGAGTGATATATTCGGCTTTAACAATCATATAAATGTCAACAAGTTCCTTTACTTCAATTTATTAAATTTTATTTTGAAATATAAGATTAACTTAAATTATTAAAATGATTATAATGAAATTTCAAGGTCAAAGTGTTCACCCTACTTCCAATGGTCATCCACCTCACAATTACACGATGATGTTGAGTGCAGAGATATGTAACTAGTAAAGAATTATAAAAAATTACATATAAATAGTTGAACCTTATATTAATGGTATTATAACTCACTTTGGATGTTGAAAGGTTAATGTTGGGCCTTCAACATCAACACCTAGTAGTGGCGGTGTTGATCAAACTTTCACTCAAGTAGCATAGAGAATTTTTAATTTTAAAATAAAAAATTATAAAAAATTTAGGTAGTTTTGGTAATTGAATGATGTTGTTTCATTTTTAAATGATGCAAATAGATACTCAGGTCCTGATATTCATATGATAGTGGAGCATGGCATTGTTGCAACAGTAGTAAGTTCAATACCTTTGACAAAGGTATGAGGTAGATTAGTAAATTTCACATTATATTTGTTGTTTTATCTTTCTCTTATTAAAAAATCAAATGATATTCATTTGTAGTTTAATCATTATATGGATGGTTTCCATAGAGATTCACAACTCCAGATCATGAGCATGCCCCTATTGTAGATGGACATAGTGATTATTTGTATGTGGTAAATTACTATTTTGTTATATATCATTCTATAATTTAATTTCTATATAATATTGTCTACTTTTTATTGTATTAGATGTAGATCTAGGAAAATTTAAACAAGAGGTCAAGTGATTAAGTTCATAGGATACCACCATCGCATACATCTCCATCTTTTCCATAGTCAAAG
>VDFB02185157.1:28961-46973 GCA_007258455.2 Sequoia sempervirens | reverse complement strand
CTCGTGTTATATTTTTCTTTGGGAATTGTTGAGCCTTAGGATTGGTATTTTCCTTGGAATACCAACCCAAAGGCTTGGAGGGCATTCCCAATGACCAAAGACATGTTTTTGCAAATTCTATAATTTTTTCACATAATCGGGTTCGTGCTCACCATCAGGATTGCATCTGGTTCAATATCGACAAAAGAAAACACATGGGTAATGTTAGGTTCTCTCTTAGCTATCCAACGATGTAATTTTTTTCACTTTTTAACAATGTTACATTTCATCCATAATTTCTTTTGTTTGTATAGTCTCTTTTTCACAAAAGTAAAGGTTTGGTGTTTTTTTATAAATTAATCGTTCATCAAAATTTCAAATAAATTACATTTTTAGAAACTAGACTCCATTCTACAAATTTAAAATAAAAAACTAAAAAAAATCAATTACCTTCAAATATTTTTAGGGGGAGCATGGCCAAAATTCTACTTTTCAGGAAGTGCCCACTTAGAAAATTAGTAAAAAATCAAATATTCATTAAAAAATTACCAGAAAAATCATGCATCAACTAGATACTGTTAGCTAAATTTTGACTGCAACGATTTTAAAAATACTACAAAAAAGTTCACCGTGCTCAGGTCGTACAAGAGTTGCTATGTTATGTTTTTCTGACAAAAATAGCACCAATTTGTGTACGTCCCTCTTTTGAACCCCTTAATCTCAACCATTTTCAAAATAAATTAGTAGTTTAGAAAGTAGACTTGGAGCACTTCAATCCTTTTTTTTGTTCCATCTCAAAATTTTGAGTGTAACTATCCTCAATTTCATGTCCAAGGTCAATATTTCTTGATTTTAGAAAAAAAGTGGCCACTTAAGCCCCCTTTTGGGAACCATCTTGGTGCACTTACCCTATTTAGTCCTAACAAGTATTCAACCATACTACAATCCAAATTGTAAAAGTGATCCTTATTGAATTAATCAATTATAGTGTAAATATGGATAACATTTATCATTTATAGTTGAAGCAATTCATTATTCATTTATTCAATTAATCATTTATAATGTAAATATGGACAACATTGATAAAATATTTGTATTAACCAAAAATCTATATAGGCATACATCATTATATGTTGATAAATGTATAAAATATATACAACAAAACCATATGGACATACAATGTCACATATATGTAATACAAAAATATATGCTCAAAAATTCCATATAGGCATACAACAAAGGACCCTAATACATAGCCATTTCCCTCTAGGTGAAGGAAAGAGATCATGACCTATCTTTGACTATCGAAAAGATGGAGATGCATACGATGGTGGTATCCTCTGAGCTTAATCACTTGACCTCTTGTTTAAATTTTCCTAGATCTACTTCTAATACAATAAAAAGTAGACATTATTATATAGAAATTAAATTATAGAATGATATATAACAAAATAGTAATTTACCACATACAAATAATCACTATGTTCATCTACAATAGGGGCATGCTCACGATCTAGAGTTGTGAAGCCCTATGGAAACCATCCATATAATAATTAAACTACAAATGAATATCATTTGATTTTTTAATAAGAGAAAGATAAAACAACAAATATAATGTGAAATTTACTAATCTACCTCATACCTTTGTCAAAGGTATTGAACTTACTACTATTGCAAAAATGCCATGCTCCACTATCATATGAATATCAGGAGGAGTATCTATTTGAATCATTTAAAAATGAAACAACATCATTCAATTACCAAAACTACCAAAAAAATTTATAATTTTTTATTTTAAAATTAAAAATTATCTATGCTACTTGAGTGAAAGTTCGATCAACACCACCACTACCAAGTGTTGACATCGAAGGCCCAACATTAACCTTTCAACATTCAAAGTTAGTTATAATACCTTTAATATAAGGTTCAACTATTCATGTGCAATTTTTTATAATTCTTTACTAGTTACATATCTCTGCACTTAACATCATCGTGTAATTGTGAGGTGCAGGACCATTGGAAGTAGGGTGAACACTTTGACCCTGAAATTTCATTATAATCATTTTAATAATTTAAGTTAATCTTATATTTCAAAATAAAATTTAATAAATTGAAGTAAAGGAACTTGTTGACATTTATATGACTGTCAAAGTTGAATATATCACTTGAAACTAATCTTATTTCATGACCATTTGATCTGCTACACATTTATCTTGGGAACATGCATCCTAACTATCCTCAAGACCATAAACATAGAGTGACCCACAAGATCAACATAAATGAGGTGAAATTGGACACCTAGAAGACTTACCATCCTCACCATGTACTGGAAGCCTAGTTTACTATACAAGGCTTTGAGTGAGCTAATCAATTGTAAGGTCTCCGCCTCAATACTAGCCTTTGCAACATAAGGGATAGTCACATGCTCATAGTCTAGTCTAGCAAGTGCTTTCACTGCCTACTGTGGGTCAAATTGTTCCCCCACTTTTTCTTGTACAAAGCCCCCATATCTACCCTAGAACTCTTCCATATCAAAGTGATTTTGGATTTCATTAAGGAAAAAATCGCAATAGAGCTTCCTCAAAAATTATTGTGGTACCCCATTCTTTTTGCATAGAGGATGGTCAAAAACCATCTACCACCTATCCCAAAAGTTGTTCTTTATCCCTTATTGATGGAACCGATGGATAGAAAGCCTCTTGCATGCACCATCTAAGGTTTGATTCATTCGTGGGGTAGTGAAGAGTGCACACAAGTCAAATTTCAAAAATAAAATCTTTAACTTGTTTATATGTGTAATGCCAAAAATTGCATCCTATGCAATTTCACATTCCATAGCCTCCCCTTTAAATTAATTAAATTCAATAATGTAATATCACCTTTTCCTAACCTTTATTTTTGTCATTAAACCTTTCATATTTAGCCATTAAAGTGAGATTTTGTCATGGATGATTGCACAACATGCAAAAAATTTTGCACCACGCAAATGTCCCAAAAATATTCCAAAATACATAATAGTTTAGACTTACACTTTTCGCCTACTTGTAAAGTGTAACACCTATGTAGCTTGCAAACACACTAATAATGACCCTTTTCATGCTTATACCCCTTCCAAACCTCCTATTCTCTTAGAGATTCAATCTATCTCATTCTCTAGACATCATTCTTTCATTCTAATTCTCTTAATATCAAGTTCTTACACCCTCTTTATCATATCCTTTGTGCTCTTTCTCTCTACACTAGCACTTTAGTATTATTGGAATATCTTAGATGTTGCATTCTTTTCCTTTCAACATCACTATCTTGCTAAAGGAAGGGTAACTACATTCTTTTATATTGCATCATAATTTTTTTTACTTTAAGTGGCATATTGTTATTCCAGCTTATCTATCTATTCTCTTTATCTTGTCAGTTTATTTTATCTCTATCTATTTGGCTATCTATGTAGGTGGGACACCCACGTGAGGGTTTGACCAAGTAAAGCCCCTAAAACAACACCAACCATTTTCTCATCTCTGCATGTTCAATTTTTTAAGTTGTAGCTTTATGGGAATCTTCATTTGTGGAATTCTTTTGAGTTTCCTTTCTTCATTTTTTTCCATTTCCTTTCCATCTAGTTTAGTTTGTGTTCATTGTTGCTTTGTTATTATTTTGTAATTTTCTTGAGATTTTAGCAATTGGATAGTTAGCTGGTTCTTTGCATTATTTCTATGATAAACTTAATTTTCAATTTGTATGAGACTAAAATGCACCATAGGGACATCCACGTGTCGCATTGTCATCCTTGGCTAAGAGCTTGTTGTTTTGTCCAGAGAACCTCTTCAACCTACTCTTTTAGTTTCTAAAACTCTCTTATTTTTATTTCACATAAAACATAAAATATAAATAAAACTCCCTTGTTCATCCATTACGCTCACTTGAGCTTAGATCCTTGAGGTAGATGAGGAACATTCACCCTTCGAGATCACATCATTTTGAGGTTTCAAATTTCCTCCTCTACATTTTGGTGAACCTAACGTGAATTTTCCTAACCTTTAATCTTTTAAAAAAAAATTATTCTCTCTTGTTTGGACATTTGTTGGACTGAGTGTTGTGAGACTTTTATGAGTTTCACAACCCAGTCTACAATTTTTTGGCACATAGTTAGAAGAAGTGTTCGACACTTGGATATGGGTTCAAGGAGACAATTTAGTCCACCTCATTTAGGTCATGCGTTTGAATAGTTCACTACAGGAGTATCATCTAGTTATACCCCACCTTTTGTTTCTATTCATCCATCGACAAAATTTCAAGAAATTTCTCAACTAGGCACTCCTTTTGGTTCTTCTTATCTGATAGATCATGAGTCTACTCTCAGGGTCCCCTTTGAGCAAGTTCAATCTTTAGAAGAGAAGCTTGAAGAGGTTGAAAATTTTCTAAACAAAGAAAATACATACACTCAAGTTGCTCCTCTCATTTGTGGTCTAAGGGATCTTCTTATCTGAGACCACAAAGGCCTTGACTTACTTTGAGGGATAGCTAACATAATAGAAACTAATGTCCCCTCGTACACTTTAGGCTTGGGTAATCCTTAAGACATCCAATTGGATATCATTGGTACACAGTTGTATGTCTCGATGTCAAAATGTTTTGTGCACATGGTAGACATAGGTCCTTTTATACCTTCTTTCACCACTACCAACAATACAAACACTATACCCTTAGATGTTCCTAGAGTTAGAGTGAATCATGTCCCTTTGAGGTATGAGATCCCTGTATCTAGAACCTAAACCTCCACCACCTAAATTAGTCAAACTCCTCTATTCGATCGTATTCTAAATTCTTTATTACAAAATATGGAATAGATGCAATCACAATTAGCTAAGTTGACCAACTTTGCCTCTCAATCCACATTGTAACCATACTATCACCGTAGTCTTTAACCCTTGCTATTTTAAATGTTCCCATATCCCAAAGGGTATAAATCCAAATTTTGGTAAGTACAATGTAAGAGGTGACCAACAGAGCCATGTCTCATTATTCACTACCATGTGTACTGATTTCCTCTATTAATATGCTTTGTTAACTAATCTATTCCCATGATCCCTTAAGGATGCCACATTGGAATGGTTTTGCTCACTTCTTGGAAATTCTTTCTTTAGCTTTGATCAAATGGTTAATCAATTCTTATGACAATTCCAAGTGAACATTGGGTTGAAGATCACTTTCATTGATATCATCCATTGTCAATAAGGGACTCATGAGAAGGTAACTAATTTTATTTCCCGCTATCAATCCCTTTTTTGCTCAAATCTCCTATGCCTTGCTATATTCTGATGTTCAATGTGTGTTCGTTGAAAATATACAGCTAGTTTTGAGAGAAAGAATTCTCTCAAGATGAAATACCCTTCATTCACCCATTTGTGTGCTACATTGAGAGATTATCAATAGATGATGACACAATATAGGGGTTCCTCTTCATTTTCCCATCTTGATAGTTTGTTAGTCATGTTTACTTCTGGGGAGCCTAATATAAATAAAGTAGTAGTGAATTTAGTTTTTGTTCCTACTGAGAAGCACATCATAGGATGTAATAGAGTGTTCACAAAACTATCTAAATCATATGCTAATGTTCTTAAAAAATTATTAAAATATGATTTAATCACTCTCCCAAAAATTATACAACTACCCGATGATAAACTTTACCCTAGTTGGTATGATGAACAAAGGTGTTTTCAATACCACCGAGTCCTTGGTCATGATACTAAGCATTATGTGTCTTATTCTTATATTCTAAGACCACATAAATAGTGATACCATCTAGCTTGATGGTAGGAAATAAAACTCATTTGTAGCCAAGCATAATAGCTAACTATAGATCTACACATATCCATTTCCTTCTCACTCTACCAATTTGATAACATTTGCTTCTTCATCTTTTGATCCTAGTAATTCTAAGTACATGAACATGGTATCATTCATTCCTATTTCTCCTTTGAGTCATGTGGAAAATATTTTTGACATAAGCTTTGCACCACATGAGCTATCGCTTCATACGGAACCTTCTCTACTATACATTCTAGCTCAAGTCAACGGTTACATTGTGACAGGTGTTATGATTGACCCTACTAGTCAGGTGAATGTCATTACAAGGTAGACCCTATTTATCAAACATTTACATAAGGAGAAGCATGAGGAGTTGAAGACCACACTCTGTGCTCATGATGGTATCTTTTTCCCACCCATTGGTTCTATTTCTTTGTCGGTCCTTGTTGGGCCTAAATATCTTGATGTTCCATTTGTTGTGATTCCTAAATCTAACCTATTCAAGGCAAGAATAGGAATTCCATGGCTAGTATCTATGAATTCAGTTACTTTATTTTTCCATAAATTCTTAAAATTCCCTCATGATGACATAGTGCATACTATTTAGGACACTAGATACAAACCACTCGTGTCGCTCAGGGGCTTCTCTCTAGATCATTTTTGGCTCGCTCATGTTGGATATTTACCACCCCATGGAGAATTGTTTTAGAGTGCCTACTATAGGTACACAATAGGATTTGTGGCCCATAATGCTACCTTTCTACCTTCTTCTCATTCCATTTCTATGAAGGCCTCTATATACATGCAACAGTGTGCTTTGTCTTCCAATCTTCCTCTTTGAAGGCTCAAGGCAAGCATACTCCCACACATGAACCTTCTTCTTCTTAATGTATTTCACAAATTTTAATGGTTTCCTCCATTCCTTCTATAGTACATAGCACAAGAAAAGGAAAGTTTCCCTTGTTGAATAAATCTAAACCAAAAGTCTTCCAAATCCCAGTCTTGCCCAAGGTTCCCCAACCCACCCTATATGGTAAGGGAAAGCATGCAAGTGGTGTTGGTACTTTTTCTATTGTTCTTGCATCTTGGCCTCTAAGGCCTCCTCATGTTCATCCACCTTCTTCTAAAGTATCCAAAGCAAAGGGGCCAGTGACTAAGACCCTCACATCTATTTTCATGCCTCCTCATGTCCCTCCTCAAGATTTTACTCTTCTATCGACAACAACTATGAAGACTTGGTGCAGTCATGATAGGAGGGTTCCAGAAGGGGGTATGTGCAAGATCATGATGGGACAAAAAGTGGCGATATAATGGGTATGTGTAGGGTATGTGGCTGACAATTTTTTTTACCTAAAATTGATGAAACGAAAAAAGTTTTTAAAGGAGATTCTCAACTTTCCACCAATATAAATTATGCTTTACTTTGAATTTAATAAATAATTATTATTCATTTTCTATTTGAATTACAACTAAAGTCCCAATTGATAGGCTGATTGAAAAATATCTATAGCTTTCAAACGGTATCACATTTTTTGAATCTGAAACATGTGTCACACTATATGCTTTGCATACTATAGGATTAAAAAAAAAGAATTAAATTTCATAAATTTTAACCAAGTTAAGGTGGTTAGACATACGAGTTTTTTATATTTTTAAAAATTGTAATAAAAATTCATAATTAATTATTATCTTAGAAAAAATTACAAAAAAAATGCATCACATTGGGACATGATTCCTCTACTTATATCTAAAATATTATAAAAAATATTATCATTTTATTTTGGTTAGGTGGTCGTGCACACCTACTTCTCATTTTTTCCCAAATTTAAGTACTAATGCATTGAAATTTCAATTTTTTCAAATAGATTTAAAAAAAAACCTAGTAGTTTAGAAACTACATTCAATTTTCTACAGATTCTATTCTTACATATTTTTGAAATAATATAGATAGCTTATTCAAATTTTTACATCAAGTTTCCTAACTATGATTTTTCTAATTTTTTTGCCACTTAAGGGCCTGTTTTTTCCATGATGATCTTGCACATACCCAAGGAACAATCCAATTCGTGCAACAATGATTCAACACAATGGAAATAACATGACAAATTGATATGAAAACATGAAATCTCATTGAGTTGATGTTCATACATTCAACATAGGCCACAAGGGAAAATATCCAAGGCTCATAGGCATGCCTCAAAGGAATTCAACAATACAATTGGCCAATAGGCCTTATTACATTCCCCTGAAGAGTTTATGTGAAGTTGTAATGATCCTAAAACATCTTAGTTCTAACTTATAACTAATTATCCTCTATAATGATTACAAATTCTTATAAACATGCTTCTTGAGCTCCAATATAGGTTCACATCAGCCACAAGGGTTAATAACCTAATGAATGCTCCAATATGAATGTCAACCTCAAGATATGAAGAATTAGCTCCACACAAAATGAATTAACTTGTGAATCTTCAAGATAGGTCCCAATGAACCCAAGATGCTTATATGATGTCCAATTAAGCTTTGCATGATCTCGAATAGGTCTACACTAAGAAATATGGACAAGGTCGGCTCCAAATTCTCTGATTGGTAACTTAGTGAAATTTTGAGAGCGATAACTTCCAATAGATAAATGCAAATGATGTGAAATTTGTGTATGTGATAAATGTTATGTAGATCATGTTATATCTGAATCTACAAGATAAGAAACAATGAAGTGGTAAAATGTGGAATGAACTACTGAATACAATGCAAGAAAAGAATTGTGTTTTTTTTGGTTGATACAAGAATGCTTTACAACTAGGGGTGCTCCTGCATCAGACACTCAGGGTTGGAAGAAAAGTGAGTCCCTCACTTTCCAGGGCTAAGAGGAAAACCAAGATGGTCCACCTCATCCTAGGATATCCATGATGAATCCTCCACTAGTCTGCCTTTCCATTTCACAAGATATTCTTTGTACTATTTGTTCCTTATGCTTCTTTCAATTCTAGTATCCAAAATCTATTCAATTTCCTTTAGTTACTAATGTGGTAATTTTTCCTTTAAATATTCTTCATCACTACTACCACTTTACTATCCTTTATGAAACTCATATATGTCTACAACATTGAAAATAGGTAATATACCCAATATCTCTGCCAACTCCACTTCATATGCATTTCTAGAATCAAATTTCCTTAGTATCTTACATGGTCCAAACTTCCTCATCTATAACTTATTGTATGTAACAACTGGAAATATTTCCTTTCTCAAATATACCATCACTTCATAGATTCCAACAGTGAATTCCTTATGTTTCTGATGCTCATCTGCCTTCTCCTTATACTTACCATTCATGTCTTCTAAGTGCTTCTTGACTTGATTATGCAATGTGTCCATGAAATCTACAAATTGTTCTTCTTTTGTGCCCATTTTACTCTCCATATTGATGTCTCTTAACTCTACCACTCCTCTAGGATTTACTTTAGTAACAATCTAAAATGGTTTCTTCCCTATACTATGGTTCACTAAATGATTATATGCAAACTCTTCCTATGGTAAAACTATATCCCAACTTCTTGTCTTATCTCAAACCAAACACCTCAATAAATTGCCTAAAATTTTGTTCACTACCTCTGTTTGTCCATCTGTCTGTGGGTGATATGTTGAACTGAACTTCAAATTTGTCTTCATCTTCTTCCACAATGTCCTCCAAAAATATCCAATGTACTTGGTGCCTATGTCTGAAACAATACTCTTAGGTAATTCATGCAATCTCACAATCTCTTTGAAAAATAAGTTAGCAACATGCACAAAATCATTAGTCTTCCTACAAGGAATAAAATGTGCCATTTTGGAAAATATTTCCACTAAAACCATAAAAGAATCATAAACTCTTTTTTTTCTTAGGAATCCTAATATGAAATCCATGCTCAAATATTCCCAAGGTCTCTCTGGTACTATTAAAGTTTTGTTTAATCTGGTATTTTGACTACTTCCTTTTACAACTTGACAATTTAGGTAACTTTGAACATAATTCCTTATATCCTTATATATTTGTGACCAAAAATAATGTTCATTCACCAAAGCTATAGTCTTATCCACTCCAAAATGTCCCACTAATCCTCCATTGAGATTTTATTTGATCAAATTCTCCCTCATTGAACTCCTCAGTATATACAACTGATTTCCTTTGAATAACATTCCTTCTTGAATGGAACAATATAACCATTGGCTGCAGTAGATCACTATTGGTTCCTTACATTCCCTCCATGCTTCTCCAAAATCTGCATCATATTTATACATATGTTTCAACTCTTTGAATCCCAATACTTGCACTCTCATTTCTGTCAACAAACTCCTCCTTCTACTTAATGTATCTGCAACCTTGTTTGACTTGCCACTCCTATGCTTCAACACATGTGTAACTGCAATAATTCAACCCATCTCATATGTCTCTAATTCAAATTTCCTTGACTATTCAGGTACTACAAATCTTGATGATCTGTATATAACACAAATTCTTTAGGCACCAAATAATGTCTCCACTTCTTCAAGGCTTGAATTATGGCAGCAAATTATTGATCATAAACCAAGTATCTTCTTTTTTAATCATTCAAATTCTCACTAGCATAGGCTATAGGCCACCTTTCTTGACTCAACACTACTCCAATTGCATTTCCACTTATGTCACAATCAACTTGAAATACTTTATCAAAATATGGTAATGCTAGTATTGGCTACTCTATCACCTTTTGCCTCAACAATTCAAAACTCCTTTGTACTTCAGACGTCCACTTGAAATCCATCTTGTCTCCTCTCATTGTCTCTATCATAGGGTTACAAAAACTACTGAAACTTCTAATAAACTTTCGGTAGAAACTAGCTAATCCATGGAATGATCTAACTTCTCTAATGTTTACTAGTGTAGGCCAATCTAAAATTTCCTTCACTTTCTCTAGATCCATCTTCAATCCCTCGGTTGAAGTAAAAAATATAAGGTATACTAACTTTGTCTTCATGAAACTACACTTCTTGTCATTAATCAACTTCTCTTCTCTCAACCTCTACAATACTTGTGAGATGTGCCACAAATGATCTTCTCTAGTCTTATTGAAAATTAGAATATCATCCATGTAAATAATGATAGACTTACCCAAAATTTTCTTCAATACCTCATTCATCAATCTCATGAAAGTGATTGGTGCATTGGTCAATCCAAAAGGCATCACTAAACACTCATACAATCCTTCATTAGTCTTAAATGCAGTCTTCCGTTCATCTCCTTCTTTGATTCTGATCTGATGATATCCTCTCTTGAGATCAATCTTTGTAAAATAATTTGCTCCACTTAAACAATCCATAATTTCATCCATCCTTGTTAATGGAAATCTATAATTGACAGTGATCTTATTGATTACTCTTCAATCTATACACATTCTCCACTCTCCATCTTTCTTTGGTGCAAGTACAATAGGTATTGCACATGGGCTCAAACTTTCTCTAATTATTCCTTTCCTCAACAACTCTTGAATCTACTAGTTCAAATTTGTGTTCTTTGTTGGTGTCATTCTATGTGTTTCTTTCTTTGGAAAGCTTGCTCCGGGTATAAGGTCTATATGATGACTAATACTTCAGATTGGAGGAGGTCCCTCTGGTACATTCTCTGACTTGACTTCATACTGTCAATAATTTAGATACTTCTTCTCCATATGTGGTGGGATTTTCCACCCTTGGATTATCACCAATCATCATAATCAATGCATAACATAGGTTCTCATGCGTCAATCCATCTAGAAATTTCCTTCCATCTACCAAACATAGTCTGGTAGTGCCACAAAATTTAGTCTTCTCTTCCTCCAAAGGTATCAACTTGATTCTCTTTCCATTTTTTGTCACAGTATAAGTATCCCTTCTTCCATCATGAATTTCTTTCTTATCATATTTCCATGGTATTCCTAATAGTAAATGACATGCATCCATAGGCGTAATATCACACAATACTTCATCTCTATATGATCCAATATGAAATTTCACTAAACATTGTTCATTCACCAATATCTTATGATCATCTTGAATCCATTCCCTCCTATAAGGGATTGGATGTTCCAATCTCTTAAAATTCAACTTGGTCACCATCTCCTTTGAAACTATATTATCAGTACTACTGTGCTATCAATGATAACTTTACATACCTTTCCTCTGGAATTACATCTGGTTCTGAATAGACTTTTCCTTTGTGGTGGTTCTTTAATCACTTCCTCATGCATCAAAGCTCTCCTCATTACCAATGATTCACCTTTCTCTAGTTTCCCAACTGAATTAGGGGATACAACGTGCTCTTCATCCACATAGGTTACTCTTCCGGTATGCTCAAGTTTCTTTTTGGTATTTCCTTGATGACACTCAAATCCTCTATGACCTTCACCTCCACACTTGAAATAGGTTCCTCTAAATGGTCTTCTCTTAGATCTTCCTTCATCTCTCTAGTGTCTATCACTACAGCAAGAATTCTGACCTCCTTTGTTACTATGGTAGAAATCTTTGTCTTCTCTCCCTCTATAGTATGATTTAGCATCCTTTTCTTCACTTTAGTAGGGTTTTGAATCTTTGTTCTACTCCACATATGGTCTTCTTTCTCTGGATTGGGTTCCACTCTTTTGAAATCTTCCTCTTGTACTTCTTTTACTTTTTTCAAACTTCTTGTTCAACTTCTTTTCAACCTTCAATGCAAATTGGTATGCTTCCTCAATAGATGTCATCTTTACTAGGCTCAATTCCTCTTTAATGTTTGTTCTCATTCCATTGATATATCTTGCAATATTTTCTTTACTTGCTTCACTATGACTAGTATTGATTATCATTTTGTAGAATTATTTAGTATACTCCTTCATAGATCTTTCCTTTTGTCTCAGGTTTTACAATCTCTTCAACAATTCAAGTTCATAATCAGCTCTAGTATGAATTGATTTTTCAACTTTGTCACCATTCGGTCCCATTTGATGATCCTTTCTTTTACTCTTTTGTTTCAGTCTAACTAAAATTATTTCCACCATAATGTAGCATGTCCTTTTAACTTTGTTTTCACAAATACAACTCTTTTTAGATATTAAATTTCTTCATATTCAAAGTATTCTTCCATTTCATTTATCCAATCAATCAACTCTTTAGGATTCAAATTTCCCACGTAATTTTGAATTTCAACTCTATGTCACTTACCAATCTTCAAGATCACTTTCAACATCTTTACTTGATCATATTCTTCTTCCTTATCATCTAGGTTTTCTACAATTTTATTCACATTTTCCTCTTCATCATCACTTTCATCATTATGCCTAGGGTTTAGGCCTCACCTTCAATCTTCTTCAACAATGTCTAACCTAACTCGCATCTCGTGTATCATCTCAAAAATTTCATCCATTCTTCTAGTAACATTTTCCATAGCAGGTACTCTCCTTGGTAGCATATCTCCCCTCAAATCAGTGCAATTGCCTCAATTCTATGATCTGTCACAAGGGTTTCAATTGCCTCAAAATTGGTGATTGGTTGAAAATGAATGCAATCTGCCTCAGTTCGATGACCTATTCACCTCAAGGAATGCCTTCATGAATCAAAACTCACTTTGATACCACTTGGTGTAGTCCTGATAGGAGGGTTCTAGAAGGAGTAGTCCAAGTCATGCAACAATTAGTCAACATAGCAAAAATAACGCAACAAATTGATATGCGAACATGAAATATCATTGAGTCGATAATAATACATATAACATAGGCCACAAGGGTGAATATCCAAGGATCACAAGCCTGCCTTAGAGGCATTCAAAAATACAATTGGGCAATAGGCCTTATTACATGCCCCCAAAGGGTTTATGTGAAGTCGTAATGATCCTAAGACATCTAACTTAGAAATTATAATTGATTATCCTCTATAATGATTAAAAATGCTTATAAATATGCTTCTCAAGCTCTAATATAGGTCTGTGTTGGCCACAAGAGTTAATAACCTGATGAATGCTCCAATATGAATGTTGGCCTCAAGATATGAACAATTAGTTCCACGTGAAATGAATTAACTTATGAATCTTCAAGATAGGTCCCAACGAACCCAAGATGCTTGTATGATGTCCAATTAAGCCCCACATGATCTAGAATAGGTCTTCACTAAAAAATATAGACTAGGTCAGCCCCAAATGCTTTGACTGGTAACTTAGTAAAATTTTGAGAGCGATAACTTTTGATAGATAAATGCAAATGATGTGAAATTTTGGTATGTGATAGATGTTGATATGTAAATTCTATATCCAGCTCTGGGAGTTGAGAAAAAATAAAGTGGTAAAATTTTGAATGAACTACTGAATGCAATACAAGAAAAGAACTGTGTTATTTTTGTTGATACAGGATTGCTTTACAACTAGGGATGCTCCTGCATCAAGAATACTCCTCTAGTGGAACAAGATCCCCTAGAGTCTTCTCAAGTTGTTCCTGGTAATTATAGCCACCAAAATTGACTTGCACATGAGTTATTGGCTTAGGAAAATGAGGCTTTGCAGAAGACCAAAGGGAACCCTTTTGTTTTTGCTTTTATTCCTACCTCTATATCTGCTTTTGTTCCTATCACTTCAACCTTGATCCTAGCTTCTTTGATGGATCCCGAAGAACCTTACCCTAAGTGGGTAAAAGCATTCATTTCTCCTTCTTTTAAGCCTCCCTTGATCACCTCCTTGCCTAATCTTCCTCCTTTTCCTAAGCCTGTCGACATGCCTCACACAAAGGTTGTCTCTACTGTGGTTCCTACCCCTCCTTCCTCTTTTGATGTAAAGACCCCACATCCTCCACTTAAGCACAAGTTAGAGCATGACCTCATCCTGAAAGATGGTCATAAAACTTCTTCTATATCTTCTTCATCTTGTTCTAATATTTCTTGTACCATTCTTGTGACAGATAAGTTGACTCTCTCCCTAGATTTTTTAACTACCCCTCTTTTAGAGGTTGGAAATGACTCTCTAATTTCTCATCTTTCACCCGTTTAGTCACTATAGTTCACTTTAGAGAAGTGTATGTTTGAGTTGTTCAAGGATATCCTGACATTGTCATCTATCTTCACTAGATCGATGATGTTGACCTTGCAAGAGCTTTTCAAAGGATACATTGAGGTATCCTCCTCCCTAGCCCTTATTGTAGGTGAGTTGGCCAGTACTGTCCCTGCTATCCTCCCTCTACAAACTTGTCCTCCTTCCCCTTATGATGATATATATTGGGATTAGTATTATTTTTTAGAGGTGTCAAACTAGAGTGGTACCTCTTCTTATCTTTAGATTAGATTTGTATGTTTGTTTGTGTTCCCCCTGTGCTTTCTTTTTTATGTTTATGCTCTCACCTAGAGGACCCTTGATACCCTTGTATGTACTTGGATACATGAGAGAAAATCTATTGTATGTACTTGGATACATGAGAGAAAATCTATCGTAAAACTTCTTCTATTTTTATTATCATTCTTCTACCTATTGTAAACTTTGGCTTTCATGATGAGGACAATGCAAAACATTGAAGCTTTTAGGCCTCTTCTATGTTGACCCAACTTTTTATTTTTCTTCATGTTATCTTCCTCTTATTCCAATCTATTTGGGGGGTGATGATAGTTCATATACTTTCCACAACATATTTACATAGAACCTATGATCAATTATGATCCTGAATAATTGGATCCCCATGTGCTCTTGATTTCTTCATCTTTTCTTTCTCTGGATGTTATGGATTCTATGTGTTGTCCCTCATGTGAAAACATTCCATGGATACATATTTCTATGTATGGCATGTCACAAAATCTCTTTGTCTTTCTTCTCCTTAGAATGACCTGTGCTCCTTTACATAGCACACATCATTCTAAGGGGGCTCTATCATATCTACTTATTCTTATTTTTCAAAATTCTATCTTAAGAATAAATATGGATGTCTTATGATCTCACCATCTAGCTTGGGGGAAACCTAACTAGAATTGTCTTGCGATCTCATATTTTTAAGATAAGGGTTCTCCTCCTTGCAAGGTTTGTTTCTATCACTTGTCTTTTTGTGATAGGGGTTCTCTTCCTTGTGGGGTTTGTTTCTATAACTCATGTTTTTTGATAAGGTTTCTCCTCCTTGTGGGGTTTGTTTCTATCACTCATATTTTTGTGATATGGATTTTCCTCCTTCACGAGGTTTTTTTTATCACATGTCTTTAAATCTGCTTATTATATGGTATCTAGCATAACACAACTTGCTAACCATATATAACAAAATTTTCTTTTTATTGTTAACAATTAGATGTGCACCCTTTTGTTAGATTTGTAAAAAATCAAACTATCTGTTGAAACATGGAAACCCTTTTTAGATGTGGGTGATCTATGTGAAAAGAGAATCTCCAGAGTGAGCTGGTTCTCTGAATGATAAATCCTATTCTAAATGAATTTTTGGGAAAAGGGATAGAAAATATGACTAAAATGTAAAACCTATTTAATATGATTCCAAAACTTAATGGTGACTTTGTTATTCTACCCACAAACAGTCTTCAGAAAACAACAATGAATTAACAATCTCTCATGAACACCCAATACATAATTGATTTGCATGAAGGTTTAGACTTAAACACAACATGCAACCTACATTAAATGAACTTTCTATATCAATTATCTGTAATAATAGGACATGAAAAGGATCTGTAAACAAAATCACAATGTAGACATCATACTAAAACTACAAATAGAGATAGAAATTGGAGATAGGAATGTTGCTTTTATTGAATTGAAGGAGTATGCCAAAGTCTGAAACTAAGTACAAAAGTTTACAAGCTCTCAGAATGTGCATCAGAGCAAGAAACAATAATCTCCCTCAGAAAAACACTAACTTTTTCTTCAAGATATATCTCAAAACCCTAATCCAAGATCAAGAAGAAAGCTCAAGGAAAAGCATCTAAAACTACCCAAAAATGTGGCAAAAAGTAAAAAATTCACACTTTTTGCATGTGCATACCCTAAGGCCTCTAAAAATAGGTGAAATCTGCTTTAAAGCAAATAAAACACTTTATCTCTTCATCATGAAGCTCAAATCCGACCAAGAGGAAAGATCACTCACCAATCTACTAATAATAGCAAAGAAATAAAACAATTTATAAAACATTGTTTTATTCTTGCTTTACAAGATCTACAACTTTTATATTCTCTCAATTTGGCTTATTATTGTAATTTAATATTTGGAAATATTTTCAAAAATACAACTTAATCTCCTTTACAATTTTGATTTTTCTTAGAAAAAATCATTAAAATAATGCATATTAATCTCCACCATTACATTATCTCATCCCAATTAATTTTCTAAAAAATCAATAAAAGAAAAAGTACCTAAGGAATAAAAATATTCTCCAAGGCACCAATGTTTTCAACATTTCTATTTAATTTATTTCTTCAAAATCAATTAAAAAAAATAAAAATAAACCAAGGCACTTGGGAATAAATCAAAACCTAACTTAAGAACCTAGGCATGAAGAAATTTGGCCATCTAAGACATTCCATTAAGTTTGATATTTTAAACCATGGTAAACCCCAAGTTCGAATCAGGGCACAAGAAGAACAAAATATCAATGCAAACCCTAAAATCACCATTTCACACTTTGCCACTTTGGAAAGATAGCTCTGTTGAGAGGAAAATGTGTCGCCACCATGCTAGGGTTTCAGTTCTGAGACTCCATTCGAGCCTCCAATCCTTTGATTCTGAGCATACTCAGCCTCCAATACTCATGGTGAGTTTCGACTAGCATTTCATTTGCTCCTTGGGTCTTTTGATGAGAAAAATGGCCTCATAGGTCGCGGCTATAACATATTTTCTGACGCATCTTTGAATTTTTGTATTCTCTTTTCTCACTAGTCGCCATGAGAGTGAGCTCAACCTTGCCTTTGGAAGCTCTGTGAGAGCTTGGTTTCCATTTTCTTAGTCTTATACAAGCACAAATGGTAAGTTTTATTGTTCTCCTGTATTTATCTTGGCATTTTCTTCTTAAAACAAAAGCTTATGAAAGCTTTATATTTCTACAAAAGGTTGATTTCCATTTGTAAGCTTACAAGCCATCACATAGGCCGCGCCATGTAGACTCTTGATATGAATTCTATAAAGCATTTCCTATATTATAAATGTTGTTTTCTTCAGGTATTTTAGATCTGATGGAAAACTATAATGGGCTTATCCTCTGTGAAATGGTGACCATTCTAAGAACCAAAAG
>VDFB02185157.1:0-28861 GCA_007258455.2 Sequoia sempervirens | reverse complement strand
GGAGAGAGTATAGACAAAGAAAGAAAATAAATCTATAAAAAAACCAACTTTCTAATAATGCAAGTGCATTTTGAAGAAGTATAGACATGATGGTTTTACCAAGAATGAATGAATTTCATTTTTTTTTTGCTTTTAACATGTAATAACGTGAGTGTGTTATAACACGCTCATGTTATTGGCTCATTGTGGTTGAGCCTCAGGCTCGACACACAAAGACATAACACGAGCGCATTATAACGCACTCACATTATAGCGCGTTCACGTTATGAATTTTCAAAACTTTTTTTTGAAAGTGGCCACAAATTTGCTATCCATCTCCAAGCACTCGCCCATTATTGAAAAAATAATATTTCCAAAATAGCTTGTTGATACTTACTTGTTGGTTATTATCTACCTTTAATATTGTCTAGTTTGACTTCCTCCTACACCTTGAAGATTAGGTAGCCATCCAACTATAAAACTTAGGGACACAAGGGCATTCAAGTACCCATCCATCCTTGCACATTTGATCCTCTATCAATGTTATCATCTGACCAACCTAGCATTTAATATTTCATTAAATGATGTCAGCTATTTATAGTATGAACCCCTATCCTCTAGTTGACCAATCACTATTTCACATTTATAGAGCTACTCCTCATTCCCACACTTTCCTTCCTCTCAAATAAATATATTCCTATATTGACCAAAATGTTTATGACTACCTTGAATTCAATCCATGGAGGAGGCTAGTTATTTGGTGAAGATCACATAGTCATAAGAGGATATGGGTTCAATAGGTTATCACACAAGCTTCTAAGAATAGTCCTACAATGAGTGTTTGCCTCAAAATTCCTACAATAGTAAGATATAGTAAAAAATTAACATGAAACTGAAAAAGGTAGAGCTACATTCTTCTCCCTCTTATATACCTTTTTGTGACATCAATATAACCAAGAATAAGACCATGGATGTCCTTCATGAAAAAAATGTAACCAAGAACAAAATTTCTTTCCTTGACTCTATCCATCATCTAAGACTCCTTGAACATCTACTAGATGCTTGGAGATGCTTCAAACTAGGAAAAACTACACTATATTATCTCCATTTGTTGTACAACTCATCAAACTTCCCTAGATGTTCTCTAATTGCTCATAATTATGTGAAAAGAAGTTATAATTTCTCATTCAACTCTTAACTATTGGAGCTTCCTCAAACTTTCCAATAGGACATGAAAAATGCTTAGAAATGATTAAATTCCCTCATAGGGCATGAGAGATATTTTGGGACAAATTTGACACTTGTTTGATCTACTGAAGTCTTCTCCATTCTTATGTCTTCCTCAAATATACTTTTCACTACCCCTATCATGCATGACTCTAATATATTCATGTCTCTTGCATTCAAATCCTTATTAGATAACATGCAAGTGTCATAGTATGGTATGTCTATGAATTTTTATGTCTTCTTTTATCCTTTTTCTAGATTGTCCTCTTTGCTCTCACTACTAGGTCCTCACATAAAAAGAAAATAAAAAAATTACTTCATTTGTTCATCTAAGGCCCCTAAGATTTAAAACCCCTACCAAACTATCACCTTTATTTAGTATGTTGTAATTGATAGGTCTATCCATTTTTCATTCTTTTATGTAGATCCTCTATTTTTTTTTTTATCAAAAATAACATATGAATATCTTGACTATCCTTCATGATTTTCCATGGTTTATGAGGCTTCTTCTTACTATCTTTCTCAATAATGTTAAATGACCTTGGTGTTTTAATGCAATAGTCTTCCATTTATACATAAGTGCCAGATATCTTAAATAAGTGACATCAATTCTAAAAGAATCACTAGTCTTAGAGAACATATTAAATATGATTACCAATTTTCAACTATTTTATAGGTACATTGAACATGATCTAAAATGCAGCCCAAAGATATACTACTAAAAGTAAGCTGAGAGCATAGCCTATTAAAAAAATTATCATCCATTGGTCATTTGGATGTTAAATTTGATAATTAATCATTTTTAGATGTGGATCAAAGTGACTTCTTAACTAGGACACTGAGTTTCCAATGGTGTGCCAGGTGGTGCCCCTATTTGGATGACCTTTCAAATCTTCATGAATTACTTAAACAATAGAGATGAGTATCATCATGTGTAGGTTTAAATACCTTCTATGGATTGTCTTCCACGTCAACAACTTACAAAACCAAAACTCTTGCTTCCTTTTCATATGTTATGTAGTCTTTTACATTGTCCATTAATTTGTCTTTTGGCTCTACCTATCTTCTCTTGAAAGCATAGTTTACCTCTTATCATCTAGTATTACTTTACCATGCTTATTATAGTGACTATTATTCATTGATGGTAAATGTATAGATGCATTTCTTACTCTTCAAAGGTTTGCAACTATATCCTTTTCATTATAAAAAAATCTCTCAAATTTTCTCTAAGACTGTGTCCCTTAAAAGAAGAAGAAGAAGAAGCAATCTAGCAAGAATAATCCTCACAATCCATGGAAAAAAGTGAAGGATAGTCAAGAAATTCATATATTATTTTTGATAAACAATAGATGATAGAGATAAAAATGATAAATGGATGGGTCAATCACAACATAGTAGACAAAGGTGATAGTTTGATAGGGATTTTAAACCTTAGGGGCCTTATATGAGAAAATGAAGTAATTCTTTTCTTTTCTTTTTATGTGAGGACCTAGTAGTGAGAGCAAAGAGGTCAATCTAGAAAAAGGATAAAAGAAGATATAAAAATTCATAGACCATACTATGATAGTTTGCATGCTAGCTAACAAGGATATGAATGCAAGACATAAATATAGTAGAGTCAAGCATGAAATGGGTAAAAGCATGACATGGGTATTGTAAGGTATATTTGAGGAAGATATATGAATGGGGGAGACTTCAGTGGATCAAAACAAGTGTGAAAGCATGTACTAAAAATTTCCCACACCCTATGAGGGAATTTAATCATTTCTAAGCATTTTCAACATGTCTTGTTGACAAGTTTGAGGAAGCTCCAACAGTTGAGAGTTTAATGAGTAGTTATAAATTCTTTCCATGCAATTATGAGTCTAGTTGGAGAATATCTAGGAAAGTTTTATGAGATGTGCAACACATGGAGGGAATATAGGGCATTTTGACCTAGTTTGAAGCATCTCCAAGCATCGAGGAGATTCTCAAGGAGTATTGGCTGATAGATAGGGTCAAAGAAATAAGTTGTATTCTTGGTTACATTGATGTCATGAAGGATATCCATAGTCTTATTCTTGGTTACATTGACACCACAAAAAGGTATATAAGAAGGAGTAGAATGTAGCTCTACATTTGTCAGTTCCATGTTAAATTTTTATTATATATTACTAGTATGGAATTCTAAGGAAAACACTCATGGTAGGACCATTCTTAGAATCTTGTATAATAACCTAGTGAACCCATAGACACTTATGACTATATGAACTACACAAAAGAACTAGTCTCCTCCATGAAGTGAATTCAAGGTAGTCATAAATGGTTTGGTCAATATAGGAATATATTTATTTGAGAGGAAGGAAATGTGGGCAGGAGGAATAAATCTATAAATGTGAAATAGTGATTGGTCAACTAGAGGATAGGGGTCCATACTATAAATATCTCACATAATTTAGTGAAATAGGAAACGATTAAATGCTCAAATGATAATATTAATAAAGGATCAAATGCAGAGGGATGGATGGGTGCTTGAATGTCCTATGATCACTAATTTTTGTAGTCGCATTGATATCTACACTTCAAGGTGTAGGGGAAGTCAAGCTAGACAATATTAAAGGTAGATACTAACTAACAAGTGGGTATCAACAAGCTATTTTATAAATATTAGTTTGTGAATATTTAGTCCTAACAAGTATGCAACCATACTACAATCCAAATGGTAAAGTGAGCCTTATTGAATTATTGAATTAATCAATTATAGTGCAAATATGGATAACATTAATCATTTATAGTTGCATAAATTCATTATTCATTTATTGAATTAATCATTTATAATGCAAATATGGACACCATTGATAAACAATATTTGTATTGACCAAAACCCTATATAGGCATACATCATTATATGTTTATAAAAGTTTAGCATATATATAAGAAATCCATATAGGCTTACAACAAAGCTATATGGAAATACAATGCCACATATATGTAATACAAAATATATGTTCAAAAATGCCATATAGGCATACAAAAAGGACCCTGATATAGAGTCATTTCCCTCTAGGTGAAGGAAATAGATCATGAGCTACCTTTGACTGTTGAGAGGTTGGAGATGCATACAATGGTGGTCTCCTTTGAACTCGTTCACTCAATCTCCTATTTAAAGTTTCATGGATCTCCATCTAATACAATAAACAATATAGACATTAATATATAAAAAATAAATTATAGTTCATGACATAACAAAATAATAACTTATTGCATAAAAATAATCACTATGTTCATCCACAATAGGGGCACACTCATGATCTAAATTTGTGAAGCCCTATGGAAATAATCTAGATAGAAATTAAACTACAAATGAATATAATTTATTTTTTCAATAATAGAAATATAAAACAACAAATATAATGTGAAATTTACTAATCTGCCTCATACCTCTATCAAAGGCATTGAACTTGCTACTGTTGCAACAAAACCATGCTACACTATCGTATGAATATCAAGAGGAGTATATATCTAAATCATATAAAAATGAAACAAAATTATTCAATTACAAAAACTACCTAACATTATTTTACAATTTTTTATTTTAAAATTAAAAATTCTTTGTATTATCTAAGAAAAAGTTTGATGAGCACCTCCACTACCAGGTGTTGACATTGAAGGCCCAACATTAACCAATTCAACAACCAAAGTGATTTATAAGAATACCATTCATATAAGGTTCAACTATTCACATGTAATATTTATAATTCTTTGCTAGTTACATATCTTTGCACTCGACATCATCATGTAATAGGGAGGCAGAGGACCATTGGAAGTAAAATTTAATTATAATAATTTTACTAATTTAGTTTTAATCTTAAATTTTAAAATAAAATTTAATAAATTGAATTAAATGAACTTTTTGACATTTATCTGACTATCAAATCTGAATGTATCACTCAACAAAGCTTCTGTCACGACCATCTAATTTGTTGTAGATGTGTCTTGGGTACATGCATCTTGACTATCATCAAGATCATAAACGTAGAATGAACTACAAGATCGACATAAATGAGGTGGAACTGGACATCTAGAAGACTCTCCTGCCTCACCTTGTACTAGAGTCCTAGTATGTTGTATAAGGCTTTGAGTGAGCGAGTTAATCGATTGTAAGGTCTCCACCTCAACAACATCCTTTAAAACAAAAAGGATAGCCACATGCTCATAGTTTGGTCTAGTGAGTGGTATCGTTGCTCAGTGTGGGTCAAGTTATGCCCCCACTTTGTCCTATGCGGAGCTCCCACCTCTACCTTAGAACTTTAGCATGTCAAAACAATTTAGGATTTCATTGAGAAAAAAATCACAAAAGAGTTTCCTCAAAAAATATTGTTATACCTCATTGTTATTTCATGGAGGATGGTAAAAACCATCCACCACCTATCCCAAAAAATGTTCTTTATCCCTTGGTGGTGGCACCAATGGATAGGGAACCTCTTTCATGCACCATGTAAGGTTTGATTTGTTTGTGGGTTGACGAAGAGTGCACACAAGTCAGATTTCAATTTTTTTCTTTAACTTGTTTATATAATAATTTGTTTTTAAACCTTTTTTTTTTGTTCTTGCTTCTTTCCAGAACAACTATTTATTTTCCCACTAACTTATTCTACATGAGACACTATGGATCACAATGATTGAGCAAGGGTGATTCTATGAGAGTTTGTTCCTACATGATCTTTCAACCTTGTAGTTAACTCCTTAAATTCTTTTCTATTATTTTCAATTTTCCTTGATATGTTTTGTTGTGTTCATGGAGGAGAACAAGGATTGTAGGAGGTTTTTGTTGTGGTTTTTATTCATGAGGGATTTTATTATGAGGTGAATTGGGATTTTGAATATTTGGGGGTGAGTTATCAATTCCTAAAATTAGACAATTTTTAATTAATAAACTAATTCAATCTACCTATTTAATACAAAATTTGACAGTACAAACTAAAAATAATTACTCCTTTGACCTCCTTGGAAACTTGACAACATTTTGGAATTTTTTTGGGTGCAAAATCAACTTTGAAGGAATGCGAGTGCACTTGAGAGGGTTTGCAAGCCATAGGCCGAATGAAAAATGCATAAGGCAGAGTATTTTTTGTTGTTGCATAATTAATATGCGATAACTCGAGTGTGTTATAACACTCTTGTGTTATTACTTTAATGAGCCACAACACAAACATGTTATAATGCACTCAAGTTATAGATTTGATGGGGCAAAAAAGTGGATTTTTTGGTCCCCCCATATTTTTTTATGTGCCCACCATTGTTGTTGCAAAGTATCTTTACCTACATCCATTTTTTTTTTTGTACAAGCTTTGAAGTCATGAAATTTGTCAAAGACTTCAACTTTCTACTGAAGTAATAATACCCATGTGAATCTAAAGTAGACATAAATATGTTAAGAATGGGTATTGTACACCTCAAGCACAAGAATTAATCATTTTTATTATGTAAAATAAATAATTATTTTTGTGCGTCATTACGAGATGTGTTTAGCCACATTAAATATTTATTTGGGAGCACTTGTAAATTTGTATTTAACAATGGTTGGCTATTTTATGCTAGGTTGCACATGGGAAAAATATTTAATAATTGGAAACTAATTACCAAAAAGTAAATTTTAGGGTTAATGGTTTTGTGTACTCATGGTTCTAAAGTGTGTGGTTTTACCTTACCACTTGGTTTTTTTGTTTGAGATTGATTATATAAAATCAAGAACATGTTAAATGGTTGAGGTTGGCTAGTCACGAGTTGGTGGTTTTGATTTGGTTGTTATTGTATTGAGCTCTCTTCTAAAGAGTGCATATGTGAAGAATGGAATGAGATGTGTGAATACATTCTTGGACACATGGAGGATGCATTAGAGGAGCTTGATGTTTCAAAAGTATTCATGGAGACTCTGTAAGTGTATTATAATATTTTCATTACTAAATAATAAACTGAGTGTGGATGCTTTTGAAGGTTGGCGTTTTCCCTCTTGAGGGCTTTCCTAGAGTATATCTTGTGGTATCTTGTAATATGTCTTTGATCTAAATGCATATGGTTATTTTGTAATCTTGTATGCATAATTTTCTCTCAGGGGGGTATGTAGGGAATGGTTTTCTCAACATGTATTATTTCCTAACACAATGAAGGTGAACAAGTAATAATACTCGCTAAATGACAATGATGAAAATGGTCTTGTTAAGTCACTATGAGTGATCTTAAGAACTCGTGAAGCCCTCCTACCCTCCTCTTTGTTGGATTTTTCCTTGAGATACTTGGCCATGGAAAAAAATTGAGATACATCATCTAAAAATGGATTTGTGGAAGTCCCATGACCATATTGTATGTGCTAAGTTTCTAAAAATAACAATAATTGAGATGGACAAAGTGCTTGCGCCATAGTTTTCTCATTGGATCTAAATGAGTGAGAAATATGGTAACGAGGGAATCAAGCACAAAGTGAGAGAAAGCATAGAGTAGATAATGTAGGTTAACATTTTCAATTTTGAGGAGAGCATTATCTTCAAGATCCCTAATGACAAAATAGATTGGAGTGAAATTGATATCCCTACTAGATTCTCAATATGGGTGATCTAATAAATGGAAAGAAGGTTGGTAATTAAGAACATAGAGAACATCCTTAATGTACCATTACTAGCATCAACTATACCTTTCCCCATGGTATCCATACTAGAATCATCACCAATTAGAGTATGATGCAAGGAAGAAGGCTCCAACAAGGAAAAATATTCTTTGTCAAAACTGGTATGGTGTGAAGCATGTGAGTCAATTTAATCTAGTGTATCTTCCAAGGAAATAATCATCATTTATTTCCCTTTATCCAATTTTAAAGGAGTGGAGGATTATTGTGCAACATAGGAGGTCATATCAATGTTGTTCTACTTTAAGAAGATGTTTCATCTCATAGATTTTATTCCTTGATGTTGAATGTTCCTCATGACCAAACCATTTTTAGTAAGAAAATTTGGTCTTTCCTTCTTTTAAGAATTCTCTTTGGATGAAGGGGATATGGTTTCTAGCTGTGAAGTAGAGGAGGACTATCCTAATTCTCTTTGTAATTTATTTTTGGACCTCTTATGTCTCTTATTAGGATACCTTGAGGTGTTCTATCCTTGTGACTTACTAGGCAATAAATCTTGAGACTTGGATGACTTTAGGAGACATAGAAAGTACCTTTTCATTTTCATGAATTAATATTTCATAAAATAACTCAAATGAGGGTATAATTTACATGTTTCTCCCATTGTCAGCATCTAATGTGTGAAGGCTATAAATAAAGAGAACCTATTTTGGACCATGTTTATTTGATTTAGTTATCAACTACATGTCCTATTTCTCAACACCACAATCTTTAATTTGTTCTTTAAGGTCAATGACCTTTATTAAAAAGTATTAAATAGCAATCCAAAAGGTCACATGTTTATAGCATATAAAGTCATGAACTCTAAAAAGCGAAAGATTTCCCTTGTACATTGTTTTAGCAACCTTGTAGGGTTGAAATGCCCCCTACACAATAAAAATTCTTTTATTATAAAATCCCTCCACCAACTTCCAAATTCATTGCAAAATATTACTCTGACCTACACAACCAAATTTTAGTTTCATATTTCACAATCATCTAGTGTGCATGTGCTATTTCTTTGTTGTCTTCTATTGATCATTTCTATTTATATTTACTAATTTTATGATGCATGAATTGTTTCCTAACTCATTATACTTGTTTTTTATAGATTAGAACAATAGCTTATTTATACTCTTAATAAATTGTAAGCTTAATATCCAATTTATCTTAGCAATAGTTAGCACAACTAAAGGAAATATAAAATCATTAAGGGTAGCATATTCTTGTCTTTTAAAAATATTTCTAAAATGTGATAGATGAACTTCAAGTGAAGGGGATACACAAGCATGCAAATACATAGACAAATATAAACTAAAAGTATGCAATCAAATCATGGAAAATATCATAAATTTACTAAAAAGAATAGAAGATGAGTTAAAATATATGACACTTTATCCATAAAATAAGTCTAAATCATCCACTATCACGCAAAACAATCAATCATTGTGAAAGTGTAAAGAATAATTATGAGATACTAAATAACTATCATCATAATGTAAATCATCATCATGTGTAAAAGAAGATGAAACATTCATATCACTATCGGACCTAGGATTCTCATGAGATGAAACATCAAAGGAACATTAACTTAAGGGCATATGATTATCATTAGATGTGGGAAGAATGGAATACCAAGTAAAACATCATTAGTAGCTAATAGACCTTCATCATCACACAAAGCATCACCTTGAGATGTACCGAATGTGTATATGGTTAAATTTATAGCCACATCATTTTCATAGGCTACAAAAAGTATCACATAATGGCATACTTGGCTAGGAAAGTGACAACATTATAAAGACACACCACTTATGGTTGATTTCCCCTTGGTATTTGTTTGTATAATCATAATTTTTCAACATATCACTTTCTCAAAGCCACATAGGTCTATACACACCCATTGTCTAGATAGTAATGCTATTCGTAGACTAAAAATGAGAAATTTGGGATGACTAAGGTACTATTTAAAACAAAATCACCATTCCCTCATGTCAACCATGCTCCAACTTAGGTTTTAGAAGATTCTAAAATGACATGGCTATTTTACAAGCTTAAACGAATAAACAAACCATAAAGCACTCCAAAAAGGCACAAATTTATAGCATACGAAGCATTGAGTGCCTGGAAAGAGCAAGAGTGTCCGAAAAGAGAGTGCCTGAAGAGAGGAATGTCCTTGTCACTCCTCGTACATTTTCATAGCACCCTTGTAGGACAACAATGCCACCTACACTACAACAATTCTCAACTTCTAAAAACAGTCTTCAAATGGATTATATATTTTTAACATAACATTTCTTGAAATTGAACAACTAATTTTTAGTTTGACATTCCTCAGAATCTAGTGCACCTAGATTCACCCGTTCCATCTCTTTATTGTCTTCCAATAATTGTTTTTATAATTTATATTTTCTAATTTTAGAATCCATGGACCATTTCCTAATTCTAAACTACCATAATCACTTTAAGGTAAGAAAAGTATAAAATAAAATCAGGTGCGAACATCACAAATGAACTATACCAGAGGGCTGAGGCATACTGCGGATTATGTTAGTAATAAATTATAATGAAGTCCTTAAATTAAAAATGGTTTTGCTTCACGATAATTTATGGAGACTGCTATAGCCGGTGGTGGGAGATCGCGGCCCTGAGATCGTATATTCTGAATCACCAGTTTCTGCTCATTGCAGTACGCCGCAGTCTCTTTCTCCACATGATTTTAAGGAGCTTTTCCGTTTTGGGCAATAGGGCAACATTACTTATTTGATCATGAAATTGATCTTAGTGGAGAATGTATAGCTGTAAATTGCTGATTTAGTACTGAAGTCTCTTTCGCTTCACTTCAGGAGGCTCAGAGAATTTGTGGTGAGGTTTGAGTGAAATTTTGTATAGCTGTAACTTTGCTGATTTAGCTAGCAAAGGGCGCTTGAAGATCAAACCTCGCAGTTACAACAGACTTTCCTTGAATAAGGAATGCTTTTATTACTCGCCTGCATTTTCTTACAAGTAATGTTGTAGAATGTAGATAATATTAATAGCATTATCAAACCCTGTAGGTACAACGCACCTTCCTTCATTACATGGTGTGTTGTTAGCTGTGACCATGGTGTGTTGTTAGCTGTGACCTCTGAATAAGCATTGATTTTATTACTTCTTGTATTTTCTTACAAGTAATGATGTTGTACGCTGCAGAATGACTTTGCTCCTTGGCCCGGGGAAGACAACCTTACTCTTAATACAGATCTGAAGGTAGTTGTATGTCAATCTCTACTGAGATTGTCTGTAGACTTTCTTCTCACGTTCTCGAGGCTATGTTTATAGACTTTTAATTAATGTTGCAAACTCCTTGCATTCCACCAAATCAGGGCTCGAGGTCTCCATCTAAATGAGATCTGCATGGGGAGCGAAGGCCCAGCCCCTCATAACAGCAGCCTTCACAGAGCCTTGGACAGATTGCCAACCTTATCGAACCACAGATTAATCCTTGTTACTCTTCTCCGATGTTTATGTTCCTAAGGGCATCCCCCACAACCTCTAGAACGGTCTCAGATTTGCCATGCCCATGCATCTGTCTTCCACAGCCTGCAAGTCGTCACCAGTCTTGCCATTTGCCATGGCCTCTCCCAACACTGCAGACAGAGGCTTACCCTTAAGTGTAGGGTTGGTGACCCCCAAAATAAAAGGACGGTCCCTCCCATAAACATTAGTCTGAATCAAGGTAGCAGACACAGCATCAGTTCTAGCCACCAGAACAGTCTCCACACCCGTTCTAATTTCTCATGGACCGTGGAAAAATCGTTCCTACTATTGTTGCCTTTCATGGGAGGGATATTGTTTCTAAAGTAAAGCTCTTTGTGAATCGTCACTCTTTGTGAAGCTGACGATCAAGCTATCAAAGAGGATTGCAAATTTAGCCTTCTCGAAACGTTATCCCCTTTTTTGCTCGGATCCCTCACCATCTTCGTAACAAGCATACCTTCCGAAGTTTTGATCGAGCAAGCCTCTCCCTGTTAAGATCAATAATTCAAGGCACCAGAGCATTAATCAATCTCTTAGCAACTAATCTTTTCCACCTGCACCTTGAACTTGCTGCTTCCATCCGTTTTGACATTTGGGTTATGCTTGATACCCAGTCCAATGCAAGAGCAGAAGGTCTGAAACATGAATGGGAAACCCGGCTAAAAAGAAAGTTTTCCAAGCTTCTCAATAAAAAACACCAAGCTCAGTCTCCTTTCTCGTCTTGTCATGCTGTTGGCTCCGCTGCTCTTACTTCCCTACCCCCTTACATCCCACCTCATCGTTTTTACCCCACTGCCGCTCCCGCGCCTCATTCTCATATAAATCACACCCAACTCTGCCCCTCGCACATCTGTCCTAAATACGCCCGCTCTTCCCTGAATTCTTCTCCTGTCAGTCACCCTCCTGTGGTATCTGATAAATTCTCCCCCTCTGCTAACTCCCTCCACACGTTGTCCACCAATCCCGCTCCTTTTGCTTTCAACCTCATCACGGAGTTTCATCCTCCTGAAACTACAGTTCAAAGTACTTTTTCTCATGAACCTCTTTCCTTCACGCCTTCTGATATAAACTTGGCAGAAGTCGTAGACTCATTCGTACCCTCAGCGGATACTCTGCCATTAAATGGTGTCTTACACGAATGTCTTCCTCCTCCTACCGCGAGTCCAAACAAGATGGACGACTCACACCATCCAGCGACACCTTATTTGAATCTCTCCAGCGCTGCAATCCCTCTGTCAACGAACGCTCCAGTCACGCCCTCTGCAGATACTCGGACCTTAAGAGGTGACTTAAAGAAGTGTCTTCCTCCTCCAATCTCGAGTCCAGGCAAGGTGGACGTCTCACATCTTCCTGCGACGCCATGTCTGGTTCACTCAGGAGCCACAATCTCTCAGTCGTCGAACTCTCCAGGTACGTCCGATCACCCTGTTACCATTTCTTCCAACGTTCACTTTCTTAATTTCAAATTAACTAATGCCAGTTCTCCAACTCCCCCCTTTGTGTCGCGGCGTACCTCCTCCCCATCATATTCCATCGAGCCCTATTCTCACTCCTCATTCACCCTCCCATTCCATCAACGCTGCCATCCTTTCTCATCCTCCGGCGGGTAATGTTCTAAACCACCTCATCACGCAACCATCCCCCTTGAGCTCCTCCCGTCTGACAACCCTCTCCGCTCCCGCAACGTGGAATTCAATGACATTAATTGCTCCTCAAATCGTAATTTTTCTAATCATAATTTTTCTTAGTGATAGTAGATTTCCACAATCCATGAAGATTTTTTGTTAATTTTTTTTTTTGATTAGATTGTGTCTAAATTTTTCTCCCCGATTAGGAGAGTAATTTGGTTGTCAGCCTCTCCAAGGCCCATATTGAACCGCTAGCCCTGAACTTCTTAAAATGAGTAATAAGTTTAGCCTTTACTCTATCTTCCATTCCTAAGGTGGATTTTTCAATTTTGCAATTCAATCCCTCCCTGAATTTGTAGCCAAAGTGATTAGACAAGACTATGTAGTGGCTCTTCAATATGTGAAACCTCCCAAACGAAATGTTCCCAATAATAAGCTTTTAGCCTTCAAAAATCTCAATAAAAACAATGACCTTGTCGTTATCAAAGCTGATAAAGGGAATGCCACCGTCATCCTTGACAAACAAGATTACATTGCTAAAATGCATGACCACCTCTCTAACAATGGGAGTTAGAGAATCCTCCCTTGTAACCCCATCTCAAAAATTATTATGAATGTCAAGCTTTCCATTGCCCATTTTTCTTTTGATGCTCTCACCAAGAAACGCCTCATCCCTCATAAGGATATCACACCCTAAATTTATGGGGTTCTTAAAATTCACAAGCTAGGTATCACTCTCAGACCAATTGTTGACACCACCCATTCCCCCACCTATAAACTAGCTGCTCATCTTGCTAGCTTAATCTCACCTCTAGTGGAAAAATCCAATTTTTTCATCAAAGATTCCAGAGACTTTGTGAATTTCATTCAAGACAAAAAGATTGAGAAAAATGAAATCTTGGTTAGTTTTGATGTTGTATCCTTGTTCACCAATGTGCCAGTGTATGACTTTGTGGAACTAATCAGATGCAAAACCAATGACGAAATTACATCTCTTGTCTAGCTTTGCTTATGTTGCACCTTCTTCACTTTTCAAGGCGTTGTTTATGAACAATCTCATGGAGTGGCAATGGGCTCTCCTTTATCCCTTGTTGTAGCCAACCTTTACATGGAGCATTTTGAGGAGCTTGCTCTCAACTCCTTCCCCCTCAAACCTAAATGGTGGAAAAGTTATGTTGATGATACCAATGTTTGCTGGCCACATGGCTTTGAGCATCTCTTCCTATCCCACTTAAATAGTCTTGTCCTATGCATCCAATTCACTAAAGAATATGAATCTAATAATCACACATTGGTGTTTACTTGCATGCTTCCTCTCACCACCACCCTACCCATAAATCTGATGTGCTTAAAACACTAACAACTCAAGTGTATTACATTTGTGACAAAGAACACATTGACCAAGAGCTTTCCCACCTCTACCATGTCTTCATGCTAAATGGTTATAGTCACAAATTCATTTGCAAAAAATTTAAACTTGCCAAAACCTTGCTAATCCTAAAGCCCAATCCTAAGGTTTTTGAGACCACCCACATTGCCACCCTCCCTTATGTTGAGGGCATCTCTAACAAGATCTCCAAAATCCTTCATAAAAAAGGCCTCCTTTGTGCTTTCAAACCCCTCACCACCACTAGGAAGCTCCTCTCTTCTACCAAGGATCCTTTGCAATCCAGCCTTCACTCAGGTGTTTACAAGATCAATTGCTCTTGTGGGATCCCCTACATTGGAGAAATAGGTCGCTCCATCATGACCAGGATCAAAGAACATAGTGCCAATATCAAACATGATCGCATCATGAAATCGACCCTAGCCGAGCACTCCTCCCACACCAAACATCACATTTTCTTTGAAGATACCCAAGTTATGGTGAAGGAAGATAATTTCTTCAAGACAAAACTCCTTGAATCCATCCTTACCAAAGACTACCCCACCAATCTAAACCGTGACGAAGGATGGCATCTTAACCCAGCTTGGAACCCCTTATTGACCTCCTCCCAAATGAACCCCCATCCCTCTTAATCCATCTCTCCCTCTTCCCTCCTTTCCCCTTTCTCTCTAATCCTCTCAATCTGTTTTCTTTTCCTCTCCTTTTGGTTTCCTCCCTCTCATCTTGCTCCCCGCCTTCTTTCCTTTCCTCTCCTCTATCCCTCTTCCACTTCCAACCTCTATTTGATATCCTCTATCATGCCCCCCTTTTTTCTTCTTCCTTCCTTTCTCTTTTATAGTCTCCTCATCCTTTCAACCCCAGTCTCTTTATCTTAATCCTCATTGTGGCTCTCACCTTCCTTTCTTATTCCCCTTTCCTTTTTTCACAGTCATGATCTTGTGTCTTTTTTGTATTTTGATTTTCATGTTTTATATTGTGCATCCTTCTTTCATTTTAACAAAATTATTTTTTAAATCTCGCACTCATAATTTTAATAAGGTTTTCTCTTAGTTCAGCCCTTATATATTCATTTTAATTATTATGATCTCTCTTTTCAAAATTCTATGCTCCTTTATTATTAAAGGAACATATTCACATCTTCTATCATATTTATTATCTACTTAATATTTATTAGTTATAGATTTTGTTCTTCAATATATTAGTTCTAATTAATAAATATATTAACTGACTGGTGGTTGCTAGGTTGCAGTTTGATATAATGGGTGTGGAGACTGCTGTGGTGGCTAGAACTGATGCTGTGGCTGCAACCTTGATTCAGACTAATGTTGATGGGAGGGACCATCCTTTTATTTTGGGTGTCACCAACCCTAGGCTTAAGGGTAAACCTCTGGCTGCAGTGTTGGGAGAGGCCATGGCAAATGGCAAGACTGGTAACGACTTACAGACTGTGGAAGATAGATGGATGGTCCTGGCAAATTTGAGACCGTTCTCAGAGGTTGTGGGGATGCCCTTAGGAACATGAACATCCAGGAGAAGGAGAAGAGTAACAGGATTAATCCGTGGTTCGATAAGGTTGGTACTCTGTCCCATTTTGAGGCTAGAGAGCTGGCTGAACGACTGGGAGTGTCTAATGTTTTTTGGGATTGGGATCTTCCAAGGACTAGAGAAGGGTTTTATAGATTCCAAGGCTCTGTGAAGGCTGCTGTTATGAGGGGCTGGGCCTTCTCTCCCCATGCACATCTCATTTGGATGGAGACCTCAAGCCCTGATTTGGTGGAATGCAAGGAGTTTGCACAAGGTGTGAAATCTAAGCATCCTGATTATGTTGGCCTGCAATCTCTCACCTTCTTTCAATTGGGATGTTGCTCGCATGAGCGATGAGCAGATGCAAAATTTCATTCCACAGATAGCCCAGATGGGATTCTGTTGGCAGTTCATCACACTGGCTGGATTCCATGCCAATTCACTGGTTATTGATACTTTTGCCAGAGATTATGCCCACAGGGGTATGTTGGCATATGTGCAGCAGATTCAGAGGCAGGAAAGGATGAATGGAGTTGATACACTTGCTCATCAGAAGTGGTCTGGTGCTAATTATTATGATGTCTTCTCAAGACTGTGCAAGGTGGTATTTCTGCAACTGCATCCATGGGTAAAGGTAATATTTTCTAGTTAAATTTTAATGTAGCTTCCACTTTTAGCAACTATTATGTTTCTCCAATATTCATAGAGAGAATTTTTTGATAAATTGAAAAGCTTTGTGTGAGCTTATACGTTCTTCATCTTCAGGAGTGACAGAAGACCACTTCAAAGGGTATACATGGAATGGAAATTTGAGGTCAATAGATCTCAATATTAGAGACACTGTTATTGCCAAAGCCAGAATGTAAGATTTGGGTGGGAGTTTGTACAATTCGGTTATATTTGCATATTCAGATGCTTTTCTCTTTGTCTCTATCTAGTAGAATGTAGGACGCAGGTTGGATTGAAGTTTTAACTAGTGATCATTTAAGAAAAAAGCATTTCTGAAAAATAGTGATCATTTAAGAAAAAGCATTTCTGAAAAATAATTGTTTGGTGAATTATTTCAATCTATAAATCATATTATGGGATCTCAGCGTTGTGTTGCAGGTGTCTGGAAGTCTGGCAAAATATATTCGTTGTCAAACTTCGTAACCAACAACCTCTCTTCTAAAAAGAAAACAGAGTCGTCGTTTTTTCTTGTATAGTTCTTGTGGTTTGAAAGAAAAAAAAGGTGAAATATTATTCTCAGTAGCATAGTAGTCAAAAACCATACATGTAACAAATTATGAGATACTCTAATCGCGTCAACAGTATAGCCATCCACAATCATCTATGGCTATCTCAAAACACGCTTCACCTGCTCTATACTTACTGCACACTATCTCAACTCCACCACAAAATCCCTGATTTATCTTAATGCTACTACAATCTATTTGGTTCAAATCAATTCTATTACATACTATATAATTCTTATGCATCTCCTTTTCTCTTGACACTTCATCGTATGCAACTCTAAAGAATGTCTTCTAACCTATAGTTGACTCAATTTCTTCCACTGCAAACTTCCTCATTACTCCTAAGGATTTGCCACTAAAGATGAGAACAAAACATTGATATAGCTGAACTCAAGTTGGGGATGGATTGAATAAGGAAGTTGATTTAGAGTGAGTTCAAGGGGAGAAAATAATTTCAGGTCCACTTGATAGGGAAAATAATTGTAAAGGGATAGACCACTTGTATTTTTTTTTTCTACTAACCAATCTAGATGTGTTACGTAGAAAATGAATATTCAATGTAAATATTTAACAATTTCCTATCTAATCCTAGGAAATTAGATATCACACATTATATGAACTACAAATTTCAATTACATTCCAACATAGTAACAATAAAATAAAATCAAAGAAATAATATAGAAACTACACAAAGGAGAGAGATAGATTGATATACCTTAGGAAAAACAGTTTTGGAAAAAAAAAAAATCTTCAAAACACCAAAATCAAGTTTCAATGCTTCACAATATCCAGCTCCAATCCTTCACAAGAGATCAATGTACTCTCAATCAAACAAAAGAAACTATGTAAATAAATGTCCTTCTTCAATAGTAATGAACAACTATTATTGAATTCCTTATGAGAGTAGCCCAAGAACAAATAAGATCCACATGTCCCACTCTATACTCCCTAGTATCTCTAAACAAGTAACTCAACCTTCTACGTATGTATATAAAGGTTCACTCACAATGAGCATGCACAAGATAAAAGTCTAACCTTCATTCTAAATCTTTTGTTTATAGGACAAAAGAAACAAGAGTGAGAAACTATTTTCTAGCCACCCTTAATTAGTGCATGTAAGTGATACATCTAAGCCAACTTTGACACTAGAAACAATATTCATTTGTGCATGTAAGTGATACATCTAAGCCAACTTTGACACTAGAAACTATATTCATTACAACCTTCAAGGTAACCCAAATGTTCTCTAATCCAAGTTCCCTAGACGACTTGTCTTCATGTGGCCCCTATTAAATATTTTTTACAATTTATATTCAATAATTAAGTAAATTTTCCTAATATGCCCCCCATATTGAATAAATTTATTCAATGTACCTCCCACATTTAAGTATGATTAGATTAAGCCAGGTATAAACTTTGTATAAGTTGATTATCAAAACACTAAACTTTGTACAAATTTTAAGTTATTTTACTCAATAGTCTTAATAATGGTTTATAGTATAAAAATAAGGCACCATATATTCTTTTGTTTTCTATGACAATATTATTGATTTTTTTTAATCTTACAAACATGTTGACATCAACTTCAACTACCTTAAAAATTTAGAACTAGAACAAAAATTTAGGAGAGTAATTTGTGATTATAAAGCTTCATATATTTAGAAATGATAAAATATGTGTTACTCATAAGAAATTTATTTTATATAGTTATGAAATTTGATCTTGTATGATCTCTATTGGAATAGGAACAAAACCAAGCATGTCCAAAAGTGATTTACTAGCCAATGGACTTTAGATTGAAGTATGATATATAATCACTTCATATTATTTTGACTTAGTTAGGTCATACTTTAGTTGAGTTTAAATATATGGTTAGAGACATATCATATACACACAATCTACTTACACAATAATAAACTATTTTTTATTGATTTGAAAAAAACTAATTGCTAACACAAACAAAAAAGAAATGGGATAGAGAAAACACTTATTGGATTAAATATTAGAATATATAGAATATGATGATCAATCAATAATAATAAAAATAATTTAACACCATTATAAATGTAAAGAAAAACTTTTAGTGATAATGAAATTATTATTAGAAGAGGAAGTTGAGGTGATATAAAGAGTTTATTAATCTTATTTTTAGTGACGAAAACTAAAATTCCAATATTGCACACAATTGAAAATATAAAATGACTATTGTTTCTATGCTATCTTTCCTTCTATGTTGATTGCTCAATGTTGAGTAGTGGTTGATAAGCAATGAAATATGGATAAATGATAAAATTATCATTAAAAGATGAAGTTGAGGTATTATAAAGAGTTTATTAATCTGATTTTGTGTAATGAGAGTTTAAATTCCAATGTTGACAAGCTTGAAAATACAAAATGACTATTACTAAAATAAGGGCTATTGCTCATTATCTACATAGTGAAACATTTCACTATATTAATTCATGAGCTGTTTGAGGAAAGTAAAATCATACAATTTATAACACTAACAAGATTGAAGATGATTACCATTTCCTTATAATTTTCCCTATCATTATCATAATAAAACTTAATTTGTATGTAAATAATATCTTTCCAAATTATTCAAATGAAGAATTAATATTGTAAAGAGTTTATAATTCTATTTTATGGGGAAAAATAGGTTTTCATGGGACCCGAAACCCAATACAAGAAGGTTTTGAAGGGACCTAAAACCCTTTACAAGGAAAAGAAGTTGTTAGAGAAATAATCAACAAACCAAGCACAACCCATCATCAACAACCAAACATAGATACTCTAATCAATACTAGCTATAACCAACAGGTTCTAAAGGGATCTTAAACCCTTTACAACTAGGTTTTGACCGGGACCTTGAACCCAAAGAAACTAACAGAAACCTCCTGAAACAGTTAGGAAACAAAGTATCTAAGTTGCATCAAACCATCTACTCAATAACAACAACACTGAACCATTAAGACGAAGGCAACAAAAGTACCCAATCAAAACAATCATTCCACCAAGATTCTCAACCTCAATACGAGAAATACAACGCAAAATAGAGGAAGGAAAAATCTCTTTAAAACATCAGTCCAACCAAGATGCAAAATAAAACTCCATAAATGAAGGAAAGAGCTCCCCTCTATTGGAAAGGATCACATGAACACTTTCCACGAATCCATAGATCACAAGCCATAGACTTCACCTCAAAACGAGTAACTCCCACCTTAAAAGGGACAACAACTGAGAAAACCAGAGCAAGAAGCTTCCAACCAGACCCATAACACCCATCTTCACCTCTATAGAAGAGGAATCCACCTCAATAGGATTAGTATTCACCTTTGTAGAATAAATAGGTTGTAGAACCAAGAGCAAAGCCACCAAACCAACAAAAAAAATAAACACGCCATCCTTAGGCATACTTGGCATCAAGAGTTTAAAGAGGAATGAGAACAACAAAAACATTTTATGTTATTATGCAAAGGAATAAAGACATATATGAATTACATATTGAGACAAATGAGAAGGTAGAAACATCCATCTAAAAAGAGCTACATGACACAGATGATTGGAAGGGTAGCAATCACAAGAAGAAATCTTAATAATACATTGTACATTAAAATAAATGCATTATTAAACTATGTAATTTAATGATAAATTCCTTTCCATAGGACAACTTAGTCTAAAGGTAAAAAACCACCACTGTCCTAATATAGTGCATAAACAATGTATTTATTCTTTAACGTAATATAATAAATTAAAACAAAAAATTGCAACCATGCACGCAGTTCCTTTCAAGATATAACCTAATGTTGTAACATATTTGTCCAAAAGATTTTGCTTCAATTTTTTTTCAAATCTGTTAGTAGATGTGATATATAAAAAAAGTTATTATCATTATCAATGCAAGATAAACACACTCATTAAGGGTTTTACACACTTGCTAAAAGTTAATCACATCACATGCATTATAGGAGGCATATATCAATTCTACTTTAATGTGATGGCTTATTTATAATTTGTCATTAAATATTTTCTTTAATGTGACTTCTTGTTTTATATGGGTTTAATAAAAAAATTAATTGAGTTTCTTTTGAAAATTTCATAGTAATGTATTTTTTCTTATATTTTGGATTTATTTTGGTTTGGATGTCATAAATGTAATAATTAGTATATAAGGTATATTTATCCATATAAAATTTAGTTCATATTTCAATGCCTATCAATACCACTAATTCTAATAATTTTATCCATGACCATTTAACATATTGTTCTCCATTTTGGATTAAATCTACAAACACAAAGTTAATATAAGAAATTTTTACAATAAAAAAATTGATACCTAAATTTTAAAAATTCAATTTAAGATTTTTTCCTTGTTAATCACAGCATTAGCTATCCTAACCTAACTTTGTGCTCTTATGTTAATTTGTGTACTTGGTTATATTTAAGGACACACTCATTTGCTCATTTGAAATCATGTTGAAATATAAGAAGAATAAAGAACATCTATATCTAAGATCTTAAAGGAAGCATTTGTTTACCTCTCACATCATTCTAGATAAGTTGCACACATTCTTGTTGCCTTTGAATCTTTTTTATTCTTGAAAGCTAATCCACTAGGAGTTTGACTAAGAACTCTACCCTTGCAATTTAGCAAATTGTCAAAAGTGTTTCTAAACACTACGAATACTTACAAGTACTTAGATATCAAGGATCAAAGAAAGTAGGACTTAACATTCTGTATCTTCATGAAATATGATCCATACGCATTGCATGTTCAAATTTGTGCACATAATTAGACCTATAAACAAAAAAAGACTGGATCTTTAGTAGACAAGATGACTTAAGACAATAGTCAACACTTTTCAAATTTTGACACTTTTGTCAAAGACATAACCAATTAAATCCTCACAATCCATAAAGTCTAACAAATAATATGTAATTGATTCTTCTAATATAATAAGAAAGAATATGAATTTTATGATGTACTAAATAGGATTTAAAAGTGTGAAGTGAATAAAGCTAGAGGTTTCATATTTGAAAATGAACGATTAGAGTATACATAAGTTTTAGATTTTTCTAATTCAGTAAAGATTAAAAAGTGTGAAGTGTATTAAATCACATGTTTCATGCTCCACCATGATTATTTCTATTGGCTTCTCCGAGTCAAATGGTAAGGGATACAATGAATATTCAATGTCTACTTAACATGTCTTGTATACTGGAGCTTTAGCCCTCCTCAAAATTTTAGTGTCATGACTTTTGGAAGTTGAAAAGCTTTATCCTCAACCAAATAAAACAAAAAATCCTACCATCACAAACCCCACACTAGGAAAATGATGTAGATGATAACCAAAATACTCCTCCACAAAATGCTTAACATAAATCACTCTCCCATCTAACATCTTTAGACTTCTCCCAATATTTCCATATTGTCATTATAAAAAAGACAATCAAGTAAAAGTGATCCCAAGATCAAAGCAAAATTATATGTATACAATTTTCAACATTATATTTTGTCTCCACTTTAACTCACATGTGAGCTATTGTGAAGGTGCATTACAAAGTAAAATCAAGTAGCCAACATAAAAGTAAATGTAGATGCACGCATAAAAATAATACAAGTATGGATACAAATATCACGTTTTGGTATACACTCATCTAATGAGTAACATCTATTAAACATTTCAAAACAAGCATAAACATAATTATAAACTATCTACAAATAGAAAAGTAATTTTAAATATTTTTAAAGAGTAGTTGTGTAGTATGTTGCTAAGGCACATATAGTTGGGCGTATGAGTCCCGTGTGGCCCCTTTTTAGGGTTTGAGTGGGAAATTAAGGTTTCTAATTCAAATTTTTGGTTAATGTTGTCATTTGGGATCTAATAAATGATAAATTAGATGAAGTTCCTATGTAAACAAGGTTTCAAATCATTATTTGATCTATCTAGAAAGTTTTCACCTAAGCATTCATAATATTAACTTGAGCACTCAAGCATACTTTCACAAGGGCAAGTAGCAAGCAAAGTCAAAGTCTTGGAGTAGCATTATAATGTGTTTTTGCAGGTCTTCAAGTTCACTTTCATTCAAGATCTAGCATTGTCAAGGATTGATGATGGTTGTCTATGGAGAATCCTAATGGATTCTAGGTTGAGAGATGCAACTAGCCATCAAATCAAGCCTTATGACTTGTTTCCTGAGTGAATACATCCTCCATTATCATTATACTTTATACCTAAATGAAGGTACATGCATTGTTGTGGCTTATTAGGGTGATTAGAGATCTCCTAAAGTGAGTCATTATCTTCATGTTTCATTTATGCATCCTATTCTAGCGCATTATAATAGGGTCTCATTGCACTTTAGATCTCTTAATCTTAGTTCAACTTAAGATTAGGACTTTCACTCACATTTACTTTCAAGATCTATTCTTTCTATCAAGGTTTAATTACCAAACTAGGTGTTTGACTGCGACAAACCCCCCATGAGAAAATCAATACAATATTCTATTTTGTAGGTTTGTTTATAGGTTCAGATCCATAAATAAATTTAGGAAGGAGGAGCAAGCATAGAAGAACATATTTAGATATTGACTTGTTGAAAAATAAAAATGGGATTGATATGCCACTTGTGGCGTATGAGTCTTGGTATAATACTTTTTCCAAATTTCAAAGGATTTAGACTTGTCACTAAAAAATTCTAGTTTCTGCCCAGAAACCCTAAATTGGGACTAAATCACTCCTACTGGCGTATGAGTCCTAGTGTGCATTAAAATTCATATTTTCAAGAGTATAGACCTTGTTTCAAGCTTCTTCAGTCTTCCAGGTGCCCCTCTATCCTTTTTGAGTTCATTATTCTGATTTTGAGTTTTATATCTTAGGCTGCAAAGTTATGTTTGCATATCATTTGCATCTTCTTCTTTCCAAGCTTTTTCTTGGTAGTGAACCCCCTTTTATCTTTAATCATGCCCCTAGGACACCTTATTGTAGATCTCTTTCCTTAATTACATCCCTAGATTGAGATCTCTAAGGTTTCCTTGAATGAAACTTGAAGGAAACAGGTGGAGGAACCCTAATCCCCCTTTAGTTCCATCTCCCAAAAGAGAACATGATTTTCTTTGTTTCACAAGTAATGAATTGAAAAATTACTGCAACTCACCACTCAAATTTACCTTCCTTGATGGAATAAATTCACATACTCATCCCTTTCAAGGAGAATTTTATTGATTGATTGAAGTCCTGCAAGTGTTAGTGCTCAAAAAATAAATGATTAAAAAAATGAACAAACTTATATGAAAACATGATTGGAACTTGAAGTGATGCTTGACATGAATAAATGCTACTAAAATTTCAATAATTTTTCTCTTGACTGCTCTTGAATGCTTTTTAGGATGATCAATTTGCTCAATAAAATTTCCAAGGTTTGAAATACTGAAAAATACTTTGTATTTATATGAAACTCTTCTAATTTCCTGAAAATCGAATGTTGATAACTAACAAAAAAAATTGGAAATTCAAATAATAAAATACTAACACTAACATATTCAAATTGGAGCAAAAATGAGGTGTTCTTGGGCATGGGTCACCCTAGACCAGACCCATTCTTTTTAGGGCCCAAAGTGTCAGGGGAAAATATTGAATGCTCATTTTTTCCTTTTGTTTGATTTTTCGACAATGTTTAAAAAATGTGTAATTAATGCATAATTAGGTCCAAGCGCATAAGGGGGAGCTAAACGTAATGTGAAATTATCAAGGGTGACAATTTTGGATGCTACAACAAAAAAAAACATTTTCTTATAAAATCCCTCCAACAACTTCCAAATTTGTTGCAAAATATTTCCCCGACCTACACAACCAAATTTTAGTTTTATGTTCTACAATCATCAAGTGTGCATGTGTTATTCATTTTTTGTCTTCTATTGATCATACCTATTTTTATTTCCTAATTTTATGATGCATGAATTGTTTCCTAACATTAGAACAATAGCTTATTTATACTCTTAATATCCAATTTATCTTAGAAATGGTTAGCACAAATTATAAAGGAAATATAAAATCATTAAGGGTAGCATATTATTGTCTTTAAAAAATATTTCTAAAATGTGATAGATGAACATCAAGTGAAGGGTATACACAAGCATGTAAATACATAAACAAATATAAACCAAAATTATGAATCAAATCATTGAAAATATCATAAATGTACTGAAAATAATAGAAGCTGAGTTAAGAAATATGATGCTTTATTCATAAAATAAGTCTAAATTCCCCCATTAAAAATATATCGATATATATGTACTCATAGTTTGCAAGTAAGAATGAATTTAATATGTAAATGTGTATCAATAGTATGATCACAAATCATGTCATCCACTATAGCACAAAACAATCAATCATTGTGAAAGTGTAAAGAATAATTATGAGATGCTAAAGAACTATCATCATAATGTAAATCACCATCATGTGTAAAAGAAGATGAAACATTCATATCACCATCCCTAGGATTCTCATGAGATGAAACATCAAAGGAACATGAACTTAAGAGCATAGGACTATCATTAGATGTGGGAAGAATGGAATATCAAGCACAACAACTTCCTTAGTAGCTAATAGAACCTCATCATCACACAAAGCATAACCCTGAGATGTACCAAATGTGTATAGGGTTAAATTTATAGCTAGGTCATTTTCATAGGCCACAAAAGGTATCGTATAATGGCATACTTGGTTAGGAAAGTGACATATATAATCTTAGGATAATTAATTAAATAAGAATGATAAATAAATTTGTTTTATGATAATAAGTTTAGATTGGTATTGAAATAAATATGAAATTAAATGTAGAATTTAGATAAATTTGATATTTAATTTTATGATTAATGATAGAAAAGTGATATGTGGGATGTTAGATATCAATTTATTAATGTTTTAAATTTTGAAGGTTGATTTAGATGCTTTCTAATGTTACAAACTATTTATTTCTTGTTTTGGTTCACTTTTGTGAGTGTAGATTTGACTTCCACGTATGTAGACTTGATCTTTGATATGGAGTTGAAGTGATGTACATGGATCTATACTAGTATACGGTGGCTTGATGTAATTCATTTGCCTTAATTTCTAATGTATGCTTATTGTAAGGACATGCATTGTTCACAAAAACCTTTTCGAGAATCTAGTGGATTGTGAGGGTAATGTTCTCCTTGATCAAATATCTAGAAATTCGGCTTTGACTCTAAGAAAAAAGTTCAAAGACAATAAGCAAAGTGCAATGGATGTAGAATGACATGGTCTAACAAATGTTGCTAGAATGTTGTCATAAATGCTCTACTAATAAAAACCTTAGCTTTCTCCTTGATAACTCTTAGATAAGTTCAAATGAATGAGTGAATGTACTTAAATATAACAACCAATCACACAACTCAACATAAGCATGTGTTAGATCAAGTCACAACAACTAGAGTGAAGTAGTTGATAGTGGATAATTTTGTATTTTAAATTTTAAAAAGGTGAGGTGTATATCGAAGATTAGAATGTGACATGGATCAAGTCTACACACATATTTATAATACATAGGGTTGAACAATGTATATAGGGATTCTGAATAAAAATTTGGAGATGAGTGATAAAAAGGGTAGAAACATGTGAGGTCATGAGCCAAATTTATACAAGAATATGTCACTTGTAAGCTAGTTGTCGCATTTAAGACACTTTAATAAAAGTGAATCCAAAATATGAGATAATAGACATGGATATGCAACTTTCGTCATTACAATGATTATTTAGACCTAATAAATTGATCCTACATACCCATCTAATCATTCTTTTAATATTTGTTGAATAAGTTACCTTTATTTATGCAACTAATTTAACTAGGCCATATTGTTTATCTGTGTAATTAACACTTTATCTTTGTAATTGTTCCTCAAGTGTTAATGTATAAATTGCCTTTATTTATTTATTTCTCAAAAAAATGACTTAACCTTTTTTGAATATGTTTCCATTGGAAAATGCTCTCACCATCGAAAGGTTGTGAGGAAAAACATAAAAAATAAATTAATTGCAATCTCTGTTCGAAGACGTTGTATACCCATTGACCCAACCACCTGTCAAAAGAAAATATTGGATATGTTTGTGACAAATACAGGTATCTATCTACGGGTGGCAGATAAAGCTAAGTCCCCCTAACACCTGCCAATATGCATGTTCTAGTTTGCTTCACTTGGCAAAATAAAAAAAGTGAAAGCTTGCAGTCACAGAAAAAGTTCCTAAAGGAAAGACTTGGTGCTGATATTATACAAAAGGTACATAAAATCTTGAAGAAAGCAAGATCATTAAGATCAACGATGGATATCAACTTAGACAAATTTTTTTAGCTTTTACTTTTAAGGCGTAAAAGACTACGTTTCTGCGTATAATAGTTCCATTTTTTTTTAAAGTTTTAAAGCATTCTCAACTTGCAGTTTGCATACTGCGACTTTTTCCTTGTTTAAGCTTTGTTTTCTTTTTGCTTTATTAGCTTTGGTTTATTTCCTTTATCTAGGTTTTTATACAGCGTATTCGCTGTCTCCAAAACTCTTTATATAGAGTCATATTGTAGCAGATTCGATATACAGTTGAATAAAACAGAATTATTTTTCTTAGCTCTACTGTTCGCTCAATCTGTGAGCAGATATATTGTTTCATGTTTTTAATTTTCTGAGTAGATTTATTTAGCAATAACAGTATAGTTTGCACATGATATTCTCACAGAAGACTAGTTCAAAGGGGATCGCGGCCCTGAGATCATTCTCTTTCTCCACATGATTTTAAGGAGCTTTTCCGTTTTGGGCAATAGCAAAGGACGCTTGAAAATCAAACCTCGCAGTTACAACAGACTTTCCTTGAATAAGGAATATTGCTTTTATTATTCGCCTACATTTTCTTACAGGTAATGATGTACAATACAGATACCTTCCCGATATGACCATATGTTCACATGTCGCCACAGTCAGTTGATGTGCTGAAAACCAATACCTTCCTTGCCATATGACCATTCGTTCACATGTCGCCTATTTAACTGTGGTGTGATAGCTTTTTGTGGACTGTTATGCTATGGCGATGCCCACACTGTGCAGGGGCTGCTAGTATTAGAAGTAGTTGTTGAAAGCTCACTTAGGTCTTTACTGGAAGTGGGCATCATGAGAGGCACCCGCATCCCGCATCTTCAAATCTGGAATTGCACAGCCTCTGGCCCAGTTCCAGTAGGGCCAAATTGATTTTTCAACAAATAGATTGTGCTCAAGAGGAGTATGTTGCATATGTGCAGCAGATTCAGAGGCAGGAAAGGATGAATGGAGTTATACAGTTGCTCATCAGAAGTGATGTGCTGCTAATTATTATGATTCTCTTCTCAAGACTGTGCAAGGTGGTATTTCTGCAACTGCTTCCATGGGTAAAGGTAATGTTTTCTAGTTAAATTTTAATGTAGCTTCCACTTTTAGCAACTATTATGTTTCTCCAATATTCATAGAGAGAATTTTTTGATACTTCAGGAGTGACAGAAGACTAGTTCAACGGGGATACATCATTTGGGCAGCGTGGGGCTTTTGATGGCAGGATTTTCTGTTTTAATTGGCTTTGTGTTTGTCTTGGGAAGGAAGCTTTTCGACTTCCAAAATGTGGTAGATCATATTAGAGCATACAGTCACTTGGTTCCATAACGCGTTAAATTCAAAACATGACCT
>VDFB02185156.1:0-12269 GCA_007258455.2 Sequoia sempervirens | reverse complement strand
GGAAAAATTTAGAAAATATTATAAAGATGCAAATATTGCTAGCACATTTAGCATTTTAGAAAAATTGGTGAACTTAGAGTCTACAGATTTTGAAAAAAATGTTGATTACTTTAATGAGATAACATATTTAAATGCCCATTAAAGAAAATAGGTGTTGAATATGCAAAATATAAAATAAAAATCAATTGATTGCAATAGTTGAAATTAAGCTTCCCCAACCATACAAGATATTTAAACAATCAAGAAAAAGGGTTATTCAATTAAATCCCAATGACCCCAACAAACTCTTTATCAATTTTGTAAGTCAATTTTAGATGAAGTCTATTTTATTAAGGAGGAATATATAAAGAAGAATCATCCATATGCAGTTAAGGGTAAATAATTTTCTAGATATGTTGATGGAAAGAAGAATTGGAAAGGAAATAATAATTTAGTCCAATGATCATTGTGGAGGTAAGAATCACATGGATTTTGTTTTTTTTTGAAGAGGTAAAATGAAAGACAAAAATAAAAGCCTAAGAAAAAAGGGTTAAAGGAAGGAAAAACAAATAAACATAGTTTTATGGCCAACTCTAGGAAAGTAAAATCAAGTGTAGAGGTAATCTCTAAATCCGAAATTAAATATAGAGTTAAAGGGGAATAATTTGCTTCAAACTCTAATGAATAATGGATTTTGGATTTTGGAACATATTTGAACTCATGAATTGGGATAGATTTTTTTTATTGATTTTTCATGAAGGTAAAAATTCAAATCAAGAAATTACCATTGACAATAAAATGAAATTTTCAATATTTAGACTAGATATTGTGGAATAAAACATTCAAAAATATTTTATTGGTTAAAAGATTGGGGGTGAATCTTAGTTTTTACGCCGAAGGCGTATCCTTATTTGAAGAAGACAAAGCTAAAAATGCCAATCAATAGTTTATATCAATTTACCGACCATTAAATGAATCTTAGCTGTTCATCATTTTTCACCATATTTTCGACTGTTTTTCACCACTTTTTCGCTGCTTTCCCCGCAGCTTAAGGTTTTGATGAGGGTTTTTTCGCTCCTTTCCCTGCCGCTTAAGGTTGATAATGAGCTACAGGGTAAGAGGCGTGGATATTGTATCATTCTATGCTTCCACAAATTAATAAAACAAAGCCCGTCCTGCCCGCTTGTCCACCGTAATATATCCCTCGTATTGCTGGAAATTTACTTCCGGCCGACCCGACAGTTTATCGATTAAATCCTCTGCCGGTCCTGCCTTAATCTTCACTACACTAATAAGTAAAATTTGTACCACAAAACAAAGCCATAGCCAGATTTTGGCGGACAGTCAATCAACATCTCGGATGCAAACGAAATTCATAGATAAAAATGACAATCCACAATTTGAGGATAGAAATAAAAAATACTATTTGCATGCGATTGAATAAAAAATCGATTTTCATCCCGGGCTTCTCGAAAGGAGGTAATTGTAGGTCATAATGTAAATTAAACAACCTACCATGTTACTTAGGTAGTGGTTGCGAATTTTCTTATTTTGGTCTAGAACCCTAATTTTAAAAATATAAAAAATTCCTTCCACATTCTTGGGGGCATAAATTTGTAGAACCCCAAAGAAGAAATTAAACTGTGAAGTAATTATTATCTTGTCATATTGTTTTAATTTCGTCATTTGTTTTTAAATGTGAAAAGGGATGTATGTGTAATATTTGTTATTTTATTTTTTTACAATTTATTATACTTATGATAAATAATATATTATATTTTTAAATAAAAATATTAATTATATAAAATGATAAAAATTTATAATTAATAATAAATAATTTAATTATACTTATTATTATATATTATATTTTTAAATCAAAATATTAATTACATATAATTAAAATTTATAATTAATAATTATTATAGTTTTATATAGTACAAAAAATAGATCAAAAATTTATCCAGATACTTTCCACACTTCTGCAACGTACCCATTGCATACTAAGGTGCACTCGCTAATAATGTATAAAGTTACTATTTTAATTATGAGTTTGTTTTTACTATTGATCAAGTCATTTTTAGAGGAAAAAAAGACCCATGCATTTTCTCACTTTTATTCAACGAACCAGACGCTATAAGGTGCTTTACTTGAGAACATTAATAAAAAATTCAATGAACCAGACGCAGCTCATAAATATATCCAACAATATCTGGAAACATTTGTATTTCCAGATACTGTGAATGCCAGCTTGAAAAATAGTATACGTGAAGGGTCAATGCAAGCATGAAAAATAATAAACATTTTCTGCCTCTGCCATCGCATTTATATCATTGGTACTTAACAACGAAATTTCCTTTCAGCGACGTCATTGTGGTTCCCGAGTATTTCAAAAGCGGCAGTATTTATTATGCACTCTGAATGCCAGCTTAAAAAGTACTGAAAGTGTGAACATGAAAATGGTTCAAGAAATTTTACTAGCCTATTACGAGTACGTCTACCACAATTGTCAATTCTAACACATGAAAAATTAATGGACGAATTGAAGGGTAGAACTTTTTACCTCTGGTCTACAAGATTTGGAATCAGGGTCGAACTTTCATTGTCACATTTATTATGGTTCCCGAGTATTTCAAAAGCGACAGTATTTATTATGCACTATGATTGCCAGCTAAAAAAGTACTGAAAACGTGAACAAGAAAATGGTTCGAGACATTTTACTAACCTATTACAAGTACGTCTACCACAGTTGTCAATTCTAACACATCTCGAAGTAATGGATGAATTGAAGGGTAGACCATTCTACCTCTGGTCTACAAGATTTGGAATCAGTGTTCGAGTAAATGGACACCCTCCCGATGTGCGATTCTTAAGAACTCTTCTGAAAAATTTATGACGATCCCATGCATCTGCCGAAACTCTAATGTATTATCAATTTCCTTGTACTATTCAAAGAGGATTTATATCTGAATGTTTATTACTTCCTAGAAATTTCCTATACTTACATTAAAGTCCCGTACAAATAGATCTCACCAAATTTATCGTAGGGTGAAATGCTTTACAGAGGGAGGAGCATGGGTTTTTTGTCACAGTTCTTGCTCTGGCCTACAATAGTATGAGAGTACAACTTCCTTAGCCTTTTTGGCGGTAAATTTACCCTTAGCTTTAAGGTGCTTTAAGATCAAACCCATCAACTGACACTGTGTTGGCATTAAAGTTCAAATTGATTACAAAGTGGGTTATTTTGTTATATGCTTTTCTGCTGGCTGCATACTTGCAGTTGAGTTATTATGTTTGTAAGTACAACTGGATTTGTATGTTGTGGGAATCAAAGTTCTTTTTTCATATCCAGTCTTTTTATTGGAGATTGATATTTATTATATTTGTATCTTTCTTTAAACTTCAATCTAATATAAAAAAATAAAAAATCAAATTGATATTTTTAATATTTGTATCTTTCTTTTGTTTTGTTCAATACAAAAAAAGATTGATTGATAAATTGAAAGATTAAAGTAAAATTCAGACATTATTGAATACCAGCTAAGGTATTTGCATTCACTCTCATTAATGCATCCAGTGATGTCTGAATTTTAAGGTATTGTGAATGCCCGCTTTCATTTGTACTCATTGGATTTGGAAAATTGGATCCTTCTATAACAGATTAAATTTGTTATCCTCAAAGTTATTTATAAAGTCGTCTAAAATAAATGCAAACAAAAATTAAAAAATAATATTATATTATTATAAATATTTTAGTATTTATAATTAAGAATTAATAATTATATTATAATTATAGAATATAACATCAATCATAATATTTATAATAATTGTATTAATTCTTAATCTATTTATTTTTATAATAAATTTCTTAGTAAAAAATAGTTATATATTTAATAAATTAGCACATGAAGTAAATAATTTAATTTTGTTTCATTTAAACAAAATCAATTTCAAGGATGAAGAGTCAACAATAAGTATAATTTAGAAGGTTTCCTTGATATATATCTTTGCATCAATGAAATGATCACTATACTAATAACATCAAATTCTTAATAGGGGCATTATTTCTTAGAGACAAGTCCACTAACCTCTTCTAACTTTTATTTCTCAACTGAAAAAAGTAATATTAATGGTTGTTTGAATGCATTTATTAGTTATTTATTAATAGTCTACCTTTTCTTATTAAAAATCTACATGGATCTATAGAAAATACTTGAATATTCATATTGAACTTCATTAGGCACTTCTTAGTTTATTAAATTAATAATAGTAGTATACATATCTCTTCCCCACCAAGGACTAAATCAATTTATTTTTGTTGATAAGCTCCAAGTACATCACATAATTATGAAATGAAGCAATTTGGGTTATATATCTATATAAAGTCCTAGAAGTATATCTTGAGTAGTCTATGCAAGCACCTATTTCTTTATCAATCAATGCATTCTATTTAATAGTCTTCACAAATAATATAGATATTATCTCATCTATTATGTTCTATTATATATTTGAATTGTCTATAATAATTTAGAAATCTATACTAGCTAATTGGTCTCTAATAGCATTTTCACTAGTGGCTAATTTCATTTTTGAAAAAGTCCAATTTCATGAGAGATAATAATAAATAATATTTGGCCATAATTGATCCTCATATTAAAGTAAAACTTTCAATGATAATAAATTCATCATTTTAGCAATGGTCCTAGTAATAGAAACATTTTGGATAGGGTTTTCTAATATATTCACTAGAATCTAATCAAATTTTCTATAAAATTTCAACCCAAGTCAAACTATTGGATCAATTTTTCTTGAAATATTTTCCACTAAGTCAAGTAATTTTAATTATTTATTCTATTTCTTAAGATTAATGTAGACATAGAAAATATTTATTGCTTATTTATTTCATTTATAATAGCCTTGCATTTTGCCCCTAATTGAAAATAATATAGTTTGTTCTTGATCAAGATCCATTATCAAACATGTCAGTTTTAGAAGATAATTATTGAGATAAGAGCTTCTTCTAGTCAAAATAGTAGATATCATAATCAACTAAAATAATCATTTCATTAAGTCGCATGCTACTTCAACCTAAGCAATAATATTAACTTATCCAACATTGCAAGAAATATTTTTTAACACATTTTTATGTGAATTCTATTAGAAATGAAGATCTAGTTTTGAGGAGTCGGTCAAAATTATATTAAAATTTAAATTTGATAATGAAATAATAGAATATGTAAAGATTGTCACCCTTATCTTTCCTACATGTTATATACAAACATGCTCTAACATTGTAATATGTTTTTAAGTCCCTATTTTTTTAATTTATGCAACATCTAACTGTATCGCGTGGTGAATTGTGTAATGTGAGTAAATGAACATTAAAACCACACAATCAACGAAACATTTACATTAAGGAAATCAAAATAACAAATAAACTTGATAAAACTATTCCTCAAAATCATTCCATTGTTTCCTATCTTAAAGGATTCATTAAATCATATTGGCTCTCATATTTGTGTATGCACTATGACTGTTAGAATGCCAACCTGAGGAATGGAATGCTAAAAGATGCAAGAAATATAAACATTCCTACATGATGATTGATAGCTATATGATATGTTGTGAATGATAGTGGTGATACTATGATAATGGATATGATGCTAAAGACTATGATGCAAATGTTGTATAAAAACTACTATGATAATGGAAATGCATCTAATAACTAAGCCATGATTTTAAATTAATATGATTCTACAATGCTAAAGGTGTGTGTAGGATCATCATGGAAAAAATAGGCCCTTAAGTGGCAAAATTTTTTAAAAAATCAGAGTTAGGCAACTTGACGTAAAAATTTGAATAAGTTATCTATATTATTTTAAAAATATGTAAGAATAAAATCTGTAGAAAATTGAATGTAGTTTCTAACCTACTAGGTTTGTTTAAAAAAAAAATCTATTTGGTGAAAATTTGAAATTTCAATGTAGTGGTATTTAAATTTCAGGGAAAAATAAGAAGTAGGTGTTTGTCTGACCACCCTAACCACAATAAAATGATAATATATTTTTTATAATATTTTAGATATAAGTAAAGGACCCATGCCCTGATGTGATGCATATTTTTTATAATATTTTTCCAAGCAAATAATTAATTATAATTATTTTATTACAACTTTTTTAAAAATATAAAAATTCGTATGTCTGACCACCTTAACTTGGTCAAAACTTCATGAAAATCAATTTTTCTTTTTTAATCCTATAGTATGCAAAGCATAGAATGTGACACATGTTTTGGATCCAAAAATTGTGATACCTTTTGAAAGCTATAGATATTTTTCAATCAGCCTATCAATAAGGACTTTAGTCATAATTTGAATAGAAAATGAATAATAATTACTTATTAAATTCAAATTAAGCATAATTTATATCAGTGGAAAGCTGAGAATCTCCTTTAAAAACCCTTTTCATTTCATCAATTTTGGGTAAAAAGATAGTCATCAACCACATAACCATCATATTGCCACTTTTTGGCCCATCATGATCTTGCACATACCTCTAAATGATAAATGCTTAAATGCTCTAAATGCTCAAAGGAAAATTCCACAGAGTAAGTTTGCTCAAAGATGGGATGCATTTGCTGTAGAATGGGGATGTATTTATAAGATTTTAAGGCATATTGTGATGTGGCAACAACCAATGGTTAGGATTTCAGCTGGAGAGATGAACAGTGGAGAATGAAGAAGTTAGAGGGAATCATGGAGGATGTTCCCTTTAAAAGAGCACTTTACCAAGTGTTTAGAAGAATAAATGAAATGGAGGAGCCAAGTGTCCAAGGTTGTTTCAAAATTGGTTGAGGATAATTCCATTTAAATTCATGAGACACTTGATGATGTGGCAAGAGGAGAAGTTGGAGACATGTATCTAAATTCAAATTTGGAAGTATTCAAATTTAGTGAGAAAATATTAACTAAATAAAACAAACCATTTGAATTTTTTTATTTAATTAAAATTAGAAGAATGTGATTTAAGATTAGAAGAATTAGAAAGTGTGAACTATATAAATAAGTTTAGAATTTATTTAGAAGTAGAGGTTCATTAATTAAATACCTTGTATTTAATTAATTAATTATCCTGACTAATTTTAGGTGTATACATTTTTCCCTTCTTTGAAGTAATGTGTTTACACATTGCTTCAAAGAAAAAATTGTTGATGATGCCGACAAAAAAAAAATTTGATATGCCCCAGATGTTGATTTTTCAAGTGATACTAGATATATGCCCCCTCAAGAGATAAATCGATGATTTTTGAATTTTTAGGATTTTTTGAATTTTTGAATTTTTTTATGATTTTTCTAATGATTTGATGATGATTTTCAAATTTTATGACATAGAGATGATTTATCTCCTGAAAAATGATGTTGAACCTGTCAAGTGATGAAATGATTAATTAAAGCCCCTTTGAAAAATAAAATAAATAAATCCCATAAAATTCCCACTTAATCACCCTTTAAAAGGTAAAAAGGAATGTGATTTACCCTCATTTGTGCATTTGGATTTTGAAAATTTGGAGTGAAATTGAGCAATTGAGCAACATTTGAGAAAGATGGTGATTCCCCACCACACACCAATTCGAGTGCGTGCGAGGTCACAACCACTCGACCGCGTATGGACCTCAGGTGCATACCTCGAAAAACTCCCTTGTGGTTTTGAATTTCATTTTCTCGCATTTTTTTCACGTTTAAATTATGCTTTTCACGTTTTAGCATATTTGGTCTCTGATGTAGCGCATTGGGTGTCTGTTCTAGCGCATAGTGACTTTTAGTGCATTGGGTTAGATTTTTAGCGTATCCATGAAATGTTATAGCGCATATAGTAAAATAGTGCATGCATGCATATATTTAGTGCATTTGATGAATGATGTAACACAACTAGTTTCTTAGCACATAGGTGATATTTTATAGTGCAATAGGTCAATGTCTTAGCACATAGATCAGTTTAGCGCATTGATGAAATTTAATAGCGCATTGATGAAATTAAATGCTGCATATGGTGATTTGGCGCATAGAGACCCCGTAATGACACATCAGTGAAATTCTCTAGCTCATCCATGTTTTTAGTGCTTTCAGACACTGTTTTAGCACATCTAGTCCAGATTGATGAAATTTGGGTTAGACTCGATTTTGATGATTTTAGATCATGTCAACTGTTGATTTGATAATGTTTGATGATGTTGATAGATTAGATGATGATTGATCTCATGACAGGTGAGATTCAATGATAGATTGATGATGATTTACCTCATGATAGGCGAGGATCAATGATAGATTGATGATGATTGATCTCATGATAAGCGAGGATCAATGATAAAAACTCATGAGATTTGATCAAAGTCTCATCAAAGCTTATTAGATTGATAAGTTGATTGATGTTGATAGATTGATTTGTTGATTTGTGATATATTATGATGATAGGAGCCAGTGAGGACCCTTCAATCTCAGGAGCGATTCTTGAGAACCTAGGATTTGATTCCACATTTGGATTAGGTTGATCTAAATGTGATTGGCGAATGCAAATTGACTTCATTGATTGACATTCCCCAGCATAGGATTAACAGGGGACTTCTAAGCACTTTGGCAAAGAGGTGGCATAGTGACCACAACACCTTCCACCTACCCACTAGCGAGATGACAGTGACACCTGAGGATGTGTATCAGATCCTAAGGATTCCATTCGTCGGAGAGCTGGTTGTGTATGATTCCACTGAGCACAAAGGGACAAATGCATTGCAAAGAGTTTTTGAGGATGATCAGATAAGCGGCTATCAGATCCAATGGCAAGAGATGGTCGATGCCTAAGCTACACTATAGGTTGTGTTCTTGCTGGATTTATCGAAGGTTTTATATGTCCCGACTGCAGGTCGAAGGGACTTTCTATCAAATGGGGTCAGATCTTAGAGAGCATGATTACTCAATAGACATGATATGTGTGGGGCTCCTGCATGCTTGCACACTTATACCACGATCTTCACTAGGTTGTGTATCTCAGAGGGGCTAGTTTGTCAGCTGGGGTCACATTGTTACAGATATGGGTGTGGGAGCATATAGTTGTCACTCGTCCAGTGGAAAATAGACAACCGCCAATAGGGAGACCTTACATTCATAGATACATAGGTCTAGTTGTCCAATATAAGTTGGGAAAACTAGAGTATTGGAGGAGAGTGTTGGATGACCTTGAGGTAGTGACATGGAGACCGTACCTTGACTGTGAGCAGTGGTCAGAGGATGACACTGAGATGCCCTATGCATGTTCATCCCAATACCTGATTGGGAGGACATAGTTTGTTATTGAGAGATTCCTCCTGAGGAGAGTGTTGCAATAGTATGGCAAGGTACAAGGCATGCTCCAGGGAGTTGCTCATTATGCATGGTGATGAAAAGATATACCAGAGTGGGGACTTGTGTTATCATATGATGTAGCGATTGAGGAGTACCAGAGATTATAGACAATTACCTGGGATTATCACCTAAACATTATAGAGGCTTTGATTTTAGAGGAGTATGCATAGTACTTCTTTGCACATCCCTTCCCATGGATATCAAGCCCAGATGAGCTAGTGTCGTTGTTAGATGATGAGCCAGCACTGAGACGGAGGAGAGGTGGAGGAGATGATGAGGAGGAGGGAGAGAGTAGTGATGACAAAGATAGAGATGGAGGTGGTGGAGATGGTGATGGAGGTGGAGGTGATGGGGGTGGAGGTGATGAGGGTGGTGGAGATGAGGGTGGTGATGGAGGTGAGGGAAGAGGTGGATCGATGTTGGATGTGTGATACTGTAGAGTGCCTCGGAAGAGGCGATCATTAGTGGCTGCAACATAGTAGCATGTGTAGATTTGGTTACCCTCTTAGCAGCAGCAGGCTTAGATAGATGCTTTACAGTCACAGGTATAGGCATTATAAGGATAGCTGGATCAAATACAGGGTCAAATGCAGATACATGCACAGGCTCAAACTCAGGCTTAGGCACATGCACAGATTGCCACTCTTACGACCGAGAGGGATACCTTGAGACAATAGGTTGAGCAAGAAGAGGGCATATCAGAGAGACTATAGAGATTAGCTTCAAGAGCACATCTACAACTGATTATCTGAGGGAGGTACGGTGCTTCGCCAGGGAGGCCGAGTACTATAGGTTGAGATATCATGAGGCAGTTCCTCTAGAGTGCTGGGAGAGTTATGCATAGTCTACTAGTGCTCATACTCATACCAGGACTACCAGCAAGGGTGTCATCAGGCCGCCACGTAGAAATCCAAGGGCAGGGTCATCAGGTGCAATAGGAGGGATAGCGCCAACACTGTTTGGGGGTAGCACCACATAGCCCTTGGTTATGATAACTTCTGATTAGATATGATGTATACATTGATTACACCGAGACATTATGGTTTCTACCATTGTTTTGATAGTATATCTCCTTACATATTTGGACATCATTGTGCACTTGATGTGATGTTTTTTTGAGATCTATATGATATGCAACAATGATTAGTGATAGATACATGTGTTTATATGCTTTTATGATGGATTCCTATGATGGATGCATTTAATTTCTATGTTATATATGCTAGATGTGATATTTATATGATGACGACATGATCATGTATGGATGCAATGATGATATGCTGATGTATGAATGATGGATTCTATATGTTCTCATCCATGATGCTTTTACACTATATGTGATGGATTTGATTATGCAAATGAGATGCAATATATGTTATTATTGTATTTTTTGAATGCAAATATATGATGCAATTGCTATATGAGATGGATTTTAGGATGTAAATGATATTTAATGCACTTCTTTTTGTGTTTTCTAAATGCAAATATCATGATGTAATGCATGGATGGATGAATGATGTAATAATTCTTCAAATGTATGTATGATATGAAAATGATTTTGCAACTTACATGAAAATGATATGTTTTTGTTAATGTCAAGTATACTCAATCCATTAAGGATAGAGATAACATCATTTTGAAAATTGTGTCGGCCTTGGAAAATCCATAAATATAGATGCAAAACTAATATGGATGCAATCTAACTAAACCATGCAAATCTAATATACAAAGTTGTCATCATAACAGTCAATTCAACTATCGTTCTTTTATCATCATTGAGCCTTTAAAATGTTGAAAGTGAGTATAAAAATTGATGGTATAATTAGACCATGATGACCTGAGTACTACTTCCATGATTTTTGATATTGCAAGTTAACACAAGCATCTAGGTATAATTGAACCGACATGACCTGAGCATTCCTCGCGTAAATAGACAAGAGTTAATCATTTTCCTATGTAAATTCAGAATGTCATTAGTGATACTTTGTAGAGAACATATCGCAACAATTTGCATAGTAGTAATGATTAACTCACATGCATCAGATAAATAAAATATCATTCTCCTTCCTAGTTCCTCTAGTTTAGGACATTATCGAGTTGCTCCAGAGAAATGATAATAAAAATCAAAGAACAACCATTGAACATTCATGCTAACATGATAAAACCATGATTCAAACATCATCCATTTAGATTTGTTTTGATTGATTGATTTTAGCTATTTTATGTGGATGGTTGATGTGTAAAGTTTGATTGATGTTCAATATTCAATGGTGATTTTCACTATGATTGTTTTGTTTGTGACATTGTCATACTATTGTTTGTCTATTGGTTTAAGCTCAAAGTTTTTATTGCCCCTAGTGAGTTCAGGATTTTTCCTCCAATCTAGGGTGAGACATGACTGCAATGCCAAGATATGTACACGAGGTTTCTTCGATGATAGGTAAAATGATGGCTACAGTGAATGGTCAAAACATGCTCAAATAGATGGAAAAGACAATGTATCACAAATAGTGCTTGTTGCCAAGTTTTCACAACTTGTTTTTATTGCACTTTTTTAGATTTTTTTATTTTTCACCTTTTTTTGTATTTTCAATTTTTTTACTTTTTTTGTTGTCACCAAGATTCCTGTTCGGTAGGTTTTATTCAAGATGACTATTTTTTTTTGTATTTTTTCAAGACTTTTACCATGCATTGGATGAACTAGGTATATAACTTCTTGAGATGTAGGATATTGATGGGTTCCTCGAATAAATCTCCTTCAGGTGTAGACAGCTAATAGGCTCTAGATCCATAGACTGATACAACGATGCCCCGATCCTGTGTGGATGACCGTGCTAGATGAAAGGGCCCAATCGACATGAGGAGTATGAGTGGAAAGTATGATGGAGGATAGATTTGA